>CM042168.1:1113315-1118315 GCA_023376005.1 Doryteuthis pealeii
TTTGGCCAAATATTGTACGAACAGATTATTTTTTGTTGGTACGATTATCTTGGTCTTTTCTTTTTTCCAAAAATTTTTTTTCTCCCCGGGTAATGTTTGGTAGTATATTTTTACAATCAAACTATTTGCTGGTTTTTTCTCACCGCGGGGATTTATCAACAAGTTTGGTATATTAAATATATATATAAAGGAATGTTGTAGTACGTGTGTGTTGTCTTATAACTCAAAAAAGAGATATTCAGATTTGAAATCTCACATACACCTTAATATGTTTATAATTAAGAAACACAAAATGGCTGCTGCTTAAATATTATAGCAGCAACTATTTAAAATAGGGGCCGGTTTAGCTCAGTCGGTAGAGTGTTCGGCTAGGAATCACAAGGTTCTTGGTTTGATACTGGCCTCGCCAACTCAGCGTATGAGCAGCACAGGGATCTGTGAGGTAAAGTTAGCTGATGGTAGGTGTGGCGCTCCAGCTCAGATGCTAAAATACTCTCCTTGGTCTAGCGCTATTGAAAAGGGGATAGACTCCCTCACTGTCTGGTTGATACCGACATTAGGCCATCCCGATGACTTACATATTCATAAAACTCTTTATTATTTATTAAATATTTTTATGGAAGTTTTGGATTTTAGAAAGTTAATCCCAGAGATAAAGCATGATCACAGTTTATTTCTGATAAGGAAATTTATTGAAGCAAAAATTATATATCTCCTATTCTTCCAATGTAGTCTAGGCATATTATAAATATTTATAATATGCCTAGACTACATACTCAGAACATCATTAGATACCCTAAAAGAAAAATGTCTCACACTAAGGAAAGCAAGAAGCAGGCGATACCCCGCACAAACAGTCACAGATGTGGACTATGCTGATGACCTCGCGCTCCTTGCCGATATGCCGACACAGGCTGAGACACTACTACACAGCCTGGAGAAGGCAGCAAAGAACGTCGGCCTCTATGTGAACTCTGATAAAACTGAGTTCATGAGCTTCAAAAAGCAAGGGGACATCTCCACACTTGACGGCAAGCCTCTTAAGTCAGTAGAAATATTTACATACCTAGGGAGTAATATCTCATCCACAGAAAGCGATGTTAACACTCGAATAGGACAGGCATGGTTGGCCACCAACAAACTATCAGTCATATGGAAATCCGATCTCCCTAACAAGCTAAAGAGGCGATTCTTCCAGGCTGTGGTTGTGTCGGTACTTCTGTATGGCTGTACCACTTGGACCCTAACGAAGCGTCTTGAGAATAAGCTAGATGGGAGCTGTACGAGAATGCTACGGACGGTCCTGGATAGGTCGTGGAAGCAGCACCCCACAAAAGAGCAACTATATGGCCACCTGCCCCCCATCTCACAAACCATACGAGTGAGACGGACTAGACATGCAGTTCACTGCTGGAGAAACAAGGACGAGATCGTAAGCGACGTACTACTGTGGAAGCCAGCGCATGGGCGCGCTAATGTGGGCCGCCCAGCCAGAACCTACATTGACCAACTATGTAGGGATACTGGCTGCTGCGCAGAGGAGCTGCCGGAGTCGATGAATGATAGGGAAGGCTGGCGAGAGATCATCATGGATATCTGTGCAAACTGCGCGACATGATGATGATGATGATTCTTCCAATATCACTGAAAACGTTCACAAGAACTACTAAATTTATATATATATATATATATATATATATATATCAACCCCTCCACATGAATATGATGTGAGACAAAGTCAATTTCTTAAGCAGAGTTTAACAGGTTTTAATTAAGAGTTTTCCTTCAGTCAGACTGGATGCCTAACCAAGGATAATGAACCCAGCCTGCCCTACTATTTTCCCATATCTGGATATTATACATGTATATTATATTATGATATTATACATGTATATGCTGTTGATGACTAATGGGATCCAAGCACTAGAATAATTGTGTGGTCCGCATGAGGGACTATGTTGAAAAATAAACCTCATTTGGTCTCATTCCATGAGAGTATCTTGGTCAGTCTATGAACTTTTCTGCCGACCCTCGTACATGTGTATTCTGGTAAACTTGGATTTTTTAATAGATTTTCATTCATCTAACTTCTTCATATCCCTTTTTTTTTATTCTTTCATTTTGTATGTGTCCCATCTATGGGTTAAATAGAAAAATGTATTTATAAAAAATGTGTATTATCCACTAAGAATTGATTTATTTCAAAAAATTTATCGGCATTAAATGACCCACTGAGGTTGATATGCCGTAAAACAAACCAAACCAAACCAAAATCATTTTGTATGTACTTTTGAGCATATTAGTTATAGTTATTTACTAAGTGTAGTTTAGTTCTGGCACAAGGCCAGAAGTATGAGTATCTCTTCACTGCACAGTCAATATGCACTTTAAACTTTAGGTATAACATTTTCATAGTGACATTTTACTAAATAACATCTCTTCTTATGCCTACCGGATTAGCTCAGTCGGTAGAGCGTTTGGCTAGAAACCACAAGGTCCCTAGTTCGATACCGGTCCTTGCTAACTCAGCGTATGAGTAGCACAGGGATCTGTGCGGTAAAAGTAAGGAGCTGATGGTAGGTGTGGCGCTCCACCTCAGATGCTAAAACAATCTCCTTTGTCTAGATTTCTGCTACAGAGTTCGGATTCGACATTTTTTCTTGTTCTTCTGAGTTACACTTACTTCACATTTTCTTTCATCTCTGTTTTATGGTGTCCACTTCCAGTATTCTCAAATACTCCTAATTCTACTTTTCTCTAAGTGTCTCATCTATATTTTCCTGATTCCCTCTCTCATCCCTCCACCCCCGTTTCATCACGAGCATGGCATACTTTTCTATGCTGAATTCCATTTCTATATCCTGGCTGTATATTCTTATTCCCTAAAGGGACCGGGTTAGCTCAGTCGGTAGAGCGTTCGGCTAGAAACCACAAGGTTCCTAGTTCGATACCTGCCCTCGCCAACTCAGCGTATGAGTAGCACAGGGATCTGTGCGGTAAAAGTAAGGAGCTGATGGTAGGTGTGGCGTTCCACCTCAGACACTAAATACAATCTCCTTGGTCTAGTGCTAGTGAAAAGGGGATAGACTCCCTCGCTGACTGGCTGATACTGACTTTAGGCCACGTTTAGCTAGAAACCACAAGGTTCCTAGTTCGATACCGGTCCTTGCCAACTCAGCATATGAGTAGCACAGGGATCTGTGCGGTAAAAGTAAGGAGCTGATGGTAGGTGTGGCGTTCCACCTCAGATGCTAAAAAAACAATCTCCTTGGTCTAGCGCTATTGAAAATGGGATAGACTCCCTCGCTGACTGGCTGATACCGACTTTAGGCCGACTTTACTTTTTATTATGCATACACGTAAAAAAAGTAACATTTGTCTTATCACTAATTTGTGTGTGCGTGCGTGTTTGTGTGAGTGTGCGTGTGTGTGTGTGTGCGCGTACGTGCGCGTGTGTGCGTGCGTGTGTGTGTGTGTGTGTGTGTGATAGAATATCAATTCCTGTAGGCATTAATGATTGCATATTGAAATCTACAATCATTAATTCTGAGAAGAATAATGGAGCCAAATCCAAGTTTGAAGCCTTTACCCCTGTTTCCTTTTGCCCAACCTCTTTCACCTGCCAAAGATGAAGATGAAGAAGAAGAAGATGAGGAATGAAGAAGAAGAAGAAGAAGAAGAAGAGGATGAAGATGAAGAAGAAGAAGAAGAAGAAGAAGAAGAAGATGAAGAAGAAGATGAATTTCATGCATCAATAAGTTCAGTAATTCTATATAAAGTGGAAAAATTATCTTGACTTTCACTTTTGCTTCTAATAATAATTGCAATTTATGTGCAATGGGATTGAAAGTATCTACACATATAAGTGTGTATATATGTTCTATGCTTTTCTGTAAAAGTTAATCTGTCTACATCTCTATATATATATATATGTTTGATAAGATATATATACTTGATGTCTTTCTCTCCTTCACTCATATAAAGAGAGTAATAAAGAAATATGTATTTCCACACACTCGCATTCACACACACACACGCAGAGATAAAACTATTCAAGGATTTTCTTCTTTGTTTCATTTTCGATTCTGATGCCGTACACACATGAAGATAAACCTTCTATTATCTACTCTTAACCGTACACATGGCACACGTAGAGAGATTGGAACAAAGAATAGAGGATTTTGGTATTTGTTTCATTCATTCGTTCTATTTTGCCAACCAGATGAGCACTGGCCAAACCTTATATTGCTACTTCGTTTTGTCTTTGGTAGCAGTTGGGGGGGGATAAAATCTCTAACACTTTTTCTATCTTCAAATGAGTGAAAGAGAGGAAGAATGAGAAAAGACCAGTTAAGAAGGGAGACCAGAAAAAGAAAGAGAAGGAGAAGGAAGAGTAGAGAACAGAAGAAGAGATGGAGAAAGAGGAAGCTGGAAGATGGGTAGTGAGGAGGTTTGCAGAAGCTTGGGGTTGAGGTTCACAGCTAAGTATCCTCAATATAAGTCTCCACCAGCAGCATGTCCACTGTGTTGGGATTATCAAAGCTTGTTATGGTCGGAAAACTCTAAATCTTCTATCAACATACAAAAAATATGACTTCTGCTACAATATGGCATCTTTGGGTTGGTATATTTTTTTTTATATTTGAGTCTTTTTGATTTAAAAAAAAAAAATTGTTATCAAATTGTAATGTTTAGCTATTAGATATTGTACTTGTTTTGTAGGTTCATTGGTAGGTAAATGGTTAAGGTAGTACTTAATTGTTTTAAAATATGCTAAATCACCAATTGTTAGGTGATTTTGGTGTATGTATATGTATATATATATATATATATATATATATATATATATATATGTATATATATATATATATATATATATATATATATAGTGTGAGGTGGTCACTGTTTCAGCTATATGTAAAACCTTTATATATTTATTTTATTATATTATATTATATATATATATATATGTATATAGATATATAGATATATGTATCTGT
>CM042168.1:1123315-1148315 GCA_023376005.1 Doryteuthis pealeii
TATTTAAAATATCAATTTTGTTGGGCTTCAACTACGCAATATATTTTTGTGTGTGTAAAATATCTCCAGGTATATATGCTACTATGAAGTGTGAAAGTAATGTTTTTTAAATGTCTAAATGAATAACTCTAATACAAGCGAACATATTACAAAGTACTTGAATCTGGTAGAGATTGCATATTTTTGGATGTTGCAAGCATATTTTAAGCTACAGAGATGAACCAATTGAATTTGCTTGTATACTGTTTGGATATTCGGAGTTAAATTTAATAATGTTCTAGCTCCAACATCACGCTCAACTTTGGGATCATCATCTGATTAAGATTTTGCAAGTGTATTTGAAACGTGTGTGTATGTGTGTGCATGCACGTGCACGTGTGTGTTAGTGTGTATGAATGATTCTTGATATATCCGGGTTAAGGGATATACTCTGAAGTTCGTATTTGGTATATTATCGCAGTAGTAATTGGTACATAGAAATAGCAATCCGTCTGTCGTGGTGTCGTCTAGCGAGTAAAGTTAGTTTGTAGGCATAAGGTCCTCGGACCAACACAGTGTCGACTATTTATACATGACACTGTCCAATCAGATTATAGTAAGGGGGTACCAAGGTATTTACATATTCATTATATCAGCTAGTATACTGTTGGGATATTCGGAGTTAAATGTAATAATGTTCTAGCTCCAAAATCAAGCTCAACTTTGGGATCATCATCTGATTAAGATTTTGCAAGTGTATTTGAAACGTGTGTGTGTGCATGCATGTACACGTGTGCGTTAGTGTGCATGTATGTGCATGTGTGTTAGCCAAAAATTTAACTTCCTCGCTGTTTTTATAGGATTGGATAGTTTTTTAAGGTTTACATTTTTTAGAAAATCTAGAATTGTGCAATACCTAAAAATCAAATCAATATAGAAAACCAGATTAAAAGAATTGATACAAATGGCTAAAAACATTCCCCAAATAACGTAAACGTGCACCCCTCATAAATGACTGTCTCTGAATATAAAATGGCACAGTTTAAATTGCCTTCTCAATTGAAAGATTAGAATTAGGTTTCTATTGGCAATTTGCAAACACACACACACATGTGTATATATATATCCATCTTCATATCTAAACGAGAATTATGACAAATTTCTATAAATAAATAAGAATTACGACAAATTATGATAAATAAATAAGAATTACGACAAAAAAAAGAGAAGCCTCCCCCCTAAAATACATTTAACGCCCTAAGTTGGTTGTTTTCTTTCAAGTAACACCGTAGCTGGGGGTCATTATTTTAATAGTCACCGAGTAGCAATTTATGAGGCAGGAGAACGGGACGCACTTCCTCATAAATTACCATGTATATAATTGACTCAACTTTGATTCTCTCCTTTTTATTCTTTTCCTCCTGAAACTTTTGATTCCTCTCTTTGATATTTTTTTTATATTCTTCCCCACATCATATTTTTTCTTCATCACAAACTTTTACTGAAATATAAATTAGACACTCTTGGTAGGAGTTTTGATATACTCATTGCATCAATAACTATTTAACTATTTTAAGACTAAAGTTTTAGTCCTAATTTTGTTTCCCCCCAAAATCACTTTCTTAGGAGTAAACGTAGGATCAAGTTTGATCTCTCAATCAATATCTGTTGACTGTTAAACGATGGTATCCCTACTTACACCAGCTTATACTAAACACAGTCATGTGATCAAAATGGCATATATATAAAAATAGTTAAGTTTTAATAGTTAAGGATTTTAATTTGAATCAAGGCAATTACCCCCAGGGTATACAGATGATATATAGATATATAGATATAATATATAGATAACTGTTAATTTGGTTTATTTTCATTTGAAAAAGATTGGTTGGTAAATTTTGCCTTTGTCTCGCCCCCCCCCCCCACACACACACTACAGTCAGGGGGTGATAAGTCAATTTTATACACCCCTGCTTTTATGTCATTTGATTAGAATATTATATGTTAAATTGAAGCAAATATATCCAATTAAATGCTGTATGTTTTGACTGTAGTTATTTAATTCTTAACATCCTATACCACCTCATTCCACCCGCCCGGAAGTCACATTCGTTTTCCTAATCCACCCCAAACGATAGCCTTCATTTAAATGTGATATTAAACATATTTAGAAGTCTTTATTTATATATATATATATTTGAATACAGGTTAAAATATATATTATATATATATATTTAAATACAGGTTAACACACAACACCATTGTTACCGTATTATTATTATTTTTTCTTTACACCTGCATTGTGATAGCCTTCTAAATCAACCTCCTAACCAATATATACACAATGCTTCAAGCAAATTATAAAACTCTCTTATAAACAATTTAGACTTATGGGACACATGTTTCCTTAAATAATAATTGAATACACATCCACTTCCTCAAAATATATGAAGATCAGAGCTTGGAACAATGGTATAAATTATTATTATTTATGGCTGGCAATCTTCACACAGTACCACATGTACACATACATTTTATATCTCAGACTGAGCTAAATCATTTTGTTCCTGTTGATGTATTTATTGAGACTTTTTATCCGTCAGTCAATTGATATGTTTATTGATTGATGTCATTGATGGGCATTTAAAGATCTAACCAAAGTTAGAAAACCCAATATTTAGCTTACATTCTAAAGCGCTATATGAATGTCCTAAATCTTTTACCAGTAGAAAAGCCTGATGTCTTTTGTCTGTTGTTCCATTGGCCTCTTTGGTATTCTTTGATTTCGGTTTTCTGCTACATGTTTGCAGTTGTTAATATCGTCTTTTTTTTTTTGTTTTTGATTCACCTGCAACTTCTACTTCACATTCCAGTTATTTCTCGCTTCCTTTTAGACTCTATCACCAATTTCTGAACACCTGCATCTTTTATGAGAATATCTCAGCTTCAGTTGATAAATCCATCTGGTGTTTTGCTTGTTTTTTTTTCCATTTGTCAGTTTCTTTGGCTTTTTTTTATTTTTTTATTTTTTTATTTTATTTTTTTATTCTTTTTTATAACTTTTTTTTTTCTTCTCATTCATTTTTTAGTAATTTTTCTTCTTCATTGTTTTCTTCTTGTCTTCATGTTTTGTACTTTTGTCTTTTTTCTTTCTTTTCATTTTTTGCTATTTTTCGTTTTGATTTTTTATTTGATTTTTTTTTCCTCATTCTCTCTTTCATTCTCTCTTCCATTCTTTCTTTCTTTCTTTCTTTCTTTCTTTTTTTTTTCTCATTCATTTTTTAGTAATTTTTCTTCTTCATTGTTTCTTGTTATCATGAAGATAACCTTGTACTTTTGTCTTTTTTCTTTCTTTTCATGCTTTGCTATTTTTCGTTTTTTTTTCTTTCATTTCTTTTTCTTCATTCTCTCTTCCTTTCTTTCTTTCATTCTTTCTTTTTTTTTTTTCTCATTCATTTTTTAGTAATTTTTCTTCATCTTTGTTTCTTCTTATCTTCATGTTTTTGTACTTTTTTCATTCTTTGCTATTTTTTCTTTTTTCTTTTTTCTTTGATATTTTCCCCTCATTCTCTCTTTCATTCTTTCTTTTTTCTTTTTTTTTTCTCATTCATTTTTTAGTAATTTTTCTTCATTGTTTCTTCTTATCTTCATACTTTCTACTTTTGTTTTTTATCTTTCTTTTCATTCTTTGCTATTCATTTTTATTTTTTTATTTGATTTTTTTCCTTCATTCTCTCTTCCATTCTTTCTTTCTTTCTTTTTTTTTCTTCTCATTCATTCTTTAGTAATTTTTCTTCTTCATTGTTTCTTCTTATCTTCATGTTTTGTACTTTTGTCTTTTTTCTTTCTTTTCATGCTTTGCTATTTTTCGTTTTTATTTTTCTTTCATTTCTTTTTCTTCATTCTCTCTTCCTTTCTTTCTTTCTTTCTTTCTTTCTTTTTTTTCTCATTCATTTTTTAGTAATTTTTCTTCATCTTTGTTTCTTCTTATCTTCATGTTTTGTACTTTTTTCATTCTTTGCTATTTTTCATTTTTTCTTTTTACTTTCATTTCTTTTTCTTCGTCCTCTCTTTCATTCTTTCTTTCTTTCTTTTTTTCTTCTCATTCATTTTTTTAGTAATTTTCTTCTTCATTGTTTCTTGTTATCTTCATGTTTTGTACTTTTGTTTTTATCTTTCTTTTCATTCTTTGCTATTTTTCATTTTTATTTTTTCTTTCATTTTTTTTTCTTCATTCTCTCTTCCATTCTTTCTTTCTTTCTTTCTTTTTTTTCTTCTCATTCATTTTTTAGTAATTTTTCTTCATCATTGCTCCTTCTTATCTTCATGTTTTGTACTTTTGTCTTTTTTCTTTCTTTTCATTCTTTGCTATTATTCATTTTTTCTTTCATTTCTTTTTCTTCATTCTCTCTTTCATTCTTTCTTTCTTTCTTTTCTTCTCATTCATTTTTTAGTAATTTTTCTTCTTCATTGTTTCTTCTTATCTTCATGTTTTGTACTTTTGTCTTTTTTCTTTCTTTTCATTCTTTGCTATTTTTCATTTTTATTTTTTATTTCTTTTATTTTTCTTCATTCTCTCTTCCATTCTTTCTTTCTTTTTTTTCTTTCTTCCATTCTTTCTTTCTTTATCTTTAATTGTTTTCTTTCTTTCTTCAGATTTATTTCTCTCTCTCTTTTTCATATAGATTTCTTTTTATTTTATTTCTTTTTTCACTCTAAACCCAGTTTATATTTTAGTGAACCTCACCTTCAAATTTTTCTTTTTCCATTTTCTTTCTCTTTAGTTGTTAAAAGAAAAAGTCATTTCATGTTTTTTTTTAAATTTTATAAACAAAACAAATGATGATTACAACATTTGATTTTCTTTACTTCAAACTTTCATTAAAAAATTTCTGACATTCAATTTTCAAATCTTTTTTATCCAGTTTCAAAACTTCGTTTTGAGAAAAAGAAAATGACATAAAAAAAATACTCAATTTTTATCTTTTTTCTTTTTTTTTAATTATCTTCCAAAGTAAACAATATAAAAAAATGAATTCAAGTCTTGAAAATAAATTTTATTTCTTTCAAATTTTGTCTTTTGTCTTAAAACTGTAAATCTATTTTGAATCATCTTGGAGTTTCATGTGGAGATGACACCACATTCATCACACCCAAATAGAATTATATACTGGAAAATAATGAATTAAAACATAGTTTTATAGATTATGGTAACTGAGGTTGAAAGTGTTGAGATTTTTGTAATATAAGGTGTGTGTTAGATGCCCACTTCTACTTATAGACTCGCCGATAACCATGTGACTAACCTTGGCCAACCACTGACAGTACTCTGCTGTTGATATTGTTATTTATATCGGCTGTTCTGATCTTAGCTACTCACAACTACCTTGAACCTTCATGGACGACAGAACATAAGATTATATCACTGGACCTTTGATACTACATAGGATTCCATAACTCAGGACTTATTCACTTACCAAAGGATTCCATAACTCAGGACTTACTTATGTTACATACGCCTATCGCTTCAACGCTATACAGCGCCTTCCATCAGAGACCAAAGGAAATGAAAGGTGCACATGCAAAAAAACTTGGCAAAGAATAATAAAACACAATATTATTTTAAACACAACATTTAATTCAAGTTTGTAGTCTTTGGGAATCATAATACGAACGCCGACAGGCTAGAGTTTATAATGTCATTTTGGTGGAATTTCTTCTTCAAACTCAATTTAGAAAGGTTCATAATGAAAGGACTTTGCACTTATCTTTGTTTTATGGGTGATTTGTTTTCCGTGATAATGATTATTCCGGTATTAGTTCTTTATCTGGCATTTTCAATTGTGGTAACTTTCTTCTTGGGAGACATTCTTTGTCTTCCCTCCCCCATGAGATGTTTGCTGACCGGGTCCTGAGTACTAACTGTTGAAAACTGACAACTGACAATCGGGGATCGCTTTCCCTTCCTTCCACCTCGTGACGTCACCTGTCTCGGTACGTTTTACATACGTGGGTAAAGCAACGAGTGTAGTATCAGTCGTTAATTTTGTGTGCCTTCCTCTTCTTAGCTAGGCTGGCTACGGCCATGACTAAGCGAAATTTTAGGGTCACATTCTGGGACTCACCCCCTCTCCCGGCGTCAGCCAGTCTCTCAGAATATTCCAAAAGTTCTAAACCGCTTATCATTTGATTGAACGTAACACTTACTTTAAGTCCTTTACAACTGGCCAAGGATGGCGGTCAGAAACTTAACAGAAAGTTCCAATTTTTCTTGATGTTTCATTGACACTACGTAGGTTTCCATAACTCAGGACTTATTCACTTACCAAAGGATTCTATAGCTCAGGACTTACTTACTTTAAGTCCTTTACAACTGGCCAAGAATGGCGGTCAGAAACTTAAGAAGATGATATGGAAGATTTAACTTTTCCAGGTTGAATGTAGTTTGCTAAATCATAATCCTCTGTTGGTAGTGTATTTAACCAAGCTTGGCGATAATCATGTGACCATATTCTTGGCCAATCACTGGCAGTACTCTACTGCTGATATTGTTATTTATATCGGCTGTTCTGATCTTAGCTACTTACAACTACCTTCAACCTTCGTGTACGACGGAACATAGGATTATATCACTGGACCTTTGACACTATGTAGGATTCCATAACTTAGGACTTATTCACTTACCAAAGGATTCTATAGCTCAGGACTTACTTACTTTAAGTCCTTTTCAACTGGCCAAGGATGGCGGTCAGAAACTTAACAATGATGTATACTGTCTTTATAAGGAAACTTGTTCACTTTAGATTCATCTGTTTGATGTAACGCCATGTAAAACCTCTGTCTTTGATATTTTCCCATCTGTTCCAATTGTTCAACAGCATTCTATGAAATAAGGATTTTTTATCTTTCACTATATTTCTTCTATTTCTTATAGACTCCTCTGACCACTAATATTTTTGGATGGATACTTTCACTGACTTTGTTAGTTGCCATTGTTGGTTTTTTCCCGATATAAGGTGTGTGCCAGATGGCCACTTGTACTAATAGACTCGCCAATAATCATGTGACCAACCTATTGGCCAGTCACTAGCAGTGCTCTGCTGCTGATATTATTATTTATACTGGCTGTTCTGGTCATACCTACGCATAGCTATTTGGATCTTCGTGGACGACGGAACATAGGATTATATAACCAAGGACTTATTCACTTACCAAAGGATTCTATAGTAAAGGACTTACTTACTTTAAGTCCTTTACATCTGGCCAAGGATGGCGGTCAGAAACTTAACAGTTCAATTTCTTCCAATTTTTTTCCAATTTTTTTGATGTTTCATTTTTTCTTGATGTTTCCAATTTTTCTTGATGTTTCATTATTTTATCACTTAAACTTTCTAATTATCTGTATGGATATAAAGATCTGATGAAGTTGGGAAAAGAAAAATGTGGTATAAAAAGGAAATTATTTTCTACTTGCTATTCACTTTTCTAGTCATATTTGAGCCATTGTCTCACTTATAAGATAATGCTATGTGAAATAATTGGCAATTAGAAGAAATTTACATCACTTTAAAGTGACTGAAGACTTTTGCATAGTAAAAGATATTCTTTCTTTTTCTTTCTTACTTTATAGATGAAGAAAATTTCTTCTAATTCCCAGGTAGACAGGTGAAAATGAAGAGAATTATTTTCTAAATCTTTTCTGCTGGATTAAAGAACTTTACTAGAAAAGAAACTACATCAATTAAGAAATATTTGACTTTACACAACAAATATATTAATATCTGAAATTGATTAAAATAAAACAACAAATTATTATCTATCTTTCTGAATGTTTGAGATGAAGCTTGATGATTAGTATTATCTGCGTTATTCGGACTATTGTACTTATCTTTATTGTTATTTGTACTTTTCGACCGATATACCCTCCGGCCTTCTTCAGGTATTTCTTTTCGGACTCGGGAAGCTTCTTTTCGGACTCGGAAGCTTCTTTTCGGACTCGGGAACTTTCTTATCGTAATTGGGAGCCATCACAGAACTTTGAACTTAACCCTTTATTCAGTCTATGGGGGTATCCTGTTCTCATTCCACTAACCATAATAACACAACTCCTACCCCAGCTATGGTTAGCGGAATGAGAACAGGATTGCATTTCTTCATAGTAAAATGAGCAAGAATAAAAGAATTAGTGGGTCTAAAAGTTTTCTAGGATTTTGTTTTTAACATTATGTAGCTGGTAACATTTTTTTTTAAATGTAGGGGATTCTTGTATTTGCTTTTGTTCTTTTTCCATTGGTTGATTTTTGCATCATTAAAATACCAAATAAGCAATAAAACAATAGAAAAATATTTGTTATCAAAATTTATTTTTGGCAATATTTTGGCATCATGGTTATTTTTTAATATTTCAGTTGCTATTTTTTGTATATATTTCTTTTGTCTCAAAGTGCATATCTTTCAAATCATTTCCTGTTAACAAAACGAAAATGTTGCATTGCAATGTTTTTCCACAATTTTGTCTGAATAAATATGGCAATCTTTTCATTAATTTCTACCTGTGATTTAACTCTGGTAATTTTTGAGGAAGTGCGTCCCGGTCTCCTGCCTCAAGAGTTGCTGCCCGGTGACTATTAAAATAACGACCCAGCTCAGTCTATTCAAAACTATCCATCTATCTATCTATCTCAATTTGTTCATATTTATCTATATTATTTTAAATACGAAGATTTTTTTTTATTCATGTTTGTTTAATGTCTTGTTTTTAGTTTAAATAAACAAGAATTACGATAAAAAAAAGAAGCGACCCCCCCCCCAATACATTTACTTGTCGAAAATATCTATCTATCTCCATTTGTTTGTATCTATCTATATTATTTTGTTTGTTTATCTATCTATCTATCTCCGTCTATTCAAAACTATATATCCATCTTCATATCTAAACAAGAATTACGACAAATTACGATAAATAAACAAGAATTACGACAAGCTGGGGTTGTTATTTTGATAGTCACCGGGTAGCAATTTTTGAGGCAGGAGACCGGCATGCACTTCCTCATAAATTACCTTAACTCTATTTCATTTTTATTTTATTTTCTCCTGCAGGAAGTAATAAACTTGTTTCAAACTATAATCTTTTTAAAGGTGTGTATTTGTTAACAAAATTCTTTTGGGTTTAGTCTCTAGATGTTGACACTATTTAACTCTGATTGTACTGTAAGTAAATAAATGTTACACTGATTGTATTGTAAGTAAATAAATCAGCCAGGATAGAAAATAATAGATAAATGAACAGATATTAAACCCTTGTGAAAATAACTTGTATTTAGATAGTATAAATATTTAGGATATATTCATTTTTTCATTTAACTTTCTTGTATTATTTTTCATTCATTTTTATTTCTGTTGTTCTTTTGTCTTTTTCTTTCTTCATTCAAACCAGCCGCTAGATTTATTCCTGTGGAAATTCATGAAGAACAATCATAGAAATTGACTTTAAAGCAAATTTCTATGAAAATTTGTCTCAATTCAGTTAATCAATATAAAATTAGAGTCATCATTTGCCGTCTAATTCACATTTGTCAGACAACATACTAGATTTACACGTCACCTTGGTTGACTTTTAGGAACAGGAGTTGAGGGGAAAAAAGAAACCAGTAAAATTAAAACTGGCATCTTGACAGAAAATGAATACAGTTTCCATAGCCATCATATAGAAATTTGGATAATACTAACTGACTCCTTTTGGAATTTAGATAAAGTGGCTTACATTGGTTATGAAATAGTCTATAACTGGCATTTCACAGACAGTTCTAGTAAAATATATCACTGAAATATATATATATATATGTTGAAAGGATAAATTAATAAAGGAAAGAAAATGTTGAATGGATAAAATTGATTTAATTTCAGTTACCAACGCATGTTTCGGCCAGGAGTATTTTTTTTTTTTTGTATTTTATAATTTTCTATTATTATTATTTTATTTTATATTTAAAATAATAATAAATAGAATACATGTGTATATGAACAAACTCCTGGCCGAAACACATTGGTGACTGAAATTAAATCAATTTTATCCATTCAATATTTTCTTTCCTTTATTTATTTATCCTTTCAACATATCGTCGTATTCATTTCCATTTTCAACTTACACACACACACACCCACACACACACACACACACACGCACACACACACACTCACACACACACACACACATATATATAATACAAAATTTACTTAGAATTGTCCTGGTTAAATAACATATATTTTTGATTATCACTCTTAGTTACAATTATTATAATTTGATTCATTCAAAATAGTTTTCTTGGCTTCATAAATAGAATAGACTTCCTCATTTGTCTGACACACACACACACACACACACACACACACACACACACACACACACTATAAACTGTTGCACGGACTGGGCAGCAAACACTTCTCGAACAGACTTCCAAGACTTAAAACCTTTGCACGGACAGGGCAGCAACCACTTCTCGAACGGACTTCCCAAGCCTCCGACACACTCATGTTATAGGCTACGGCGAGGCGACCGATTGGTTAATCTGCAAAGTTTCAGATTTGCACCAGCGCACCTCGGCCCAGCATGCTTCCAAACTGCTCCACAACATGCGCATGCAAATTGCGGACGCTTTCGTGCATGATGTCGCGTATCTTGCTCACGACAATCATACTCTCTCACACACACACACACACACACACACATTCCTAGTTACAATTTTGTGAATTGTTTTATGTTATCATTTCAACTTTCAACATTTAAAATAAAAATTACAACATCTATTAATAATGGAGGTTCACTTCTGGTTTTTGTCTGTAACAAAAATTACGTCACTGCTTACGTCACATTACTTAAAACGTCATAATGTAGAATAAATACACTCAAAATTTGAACATGCAATGTTAGACAGTCCTCATTGTTTTTTAAAACAAGTTTTAATAAATACATGACTGGTATTATATATCTATATATAGTTTGTTTTATTTTAATACATATTTAAAGTTTACATTTCAAATTGTTTTATTTTTTAATCCTTTAATGAATTTGATGATTTTACTTACTTAGGGTACAAACTCGCTGACATTGAATTTTTTACTCCCACCTCTCAGGCAATATGTTTCAAAAATCTATTTTTACATCGCCCGGAGCATGTTTTTTTATTCTGTACTAGTTATTCTAATTATAGTTGTACTTTATATTTTAGACAACATTTATTATTTACGTATTGAACAGGTAATTTTACAGAAGACATTATGATAGTGTCATAAAGAAAATGTTTTGGTGAACACTTGTGCATAAAAAAAAGGCAATTGATAAATGTTATCTTGGAATAGATCAAATATATTATTTAGGATTTCATTCAGAACATGACTTTGTGTGAACAAGCAACTCGACTGAAACTGAATTATTTCACCTGGGATATCAATCTAATTTGATCGAGTGCATATCTTTCAAATCATTTCCTGTTAAAAAAAAAAGGGAAAATATTACATTGCAATATTTTTCGACAAGTTTGTCTGAATAAATATGTTCTCAGAAACGCTTTGCTGAAACATTATATATTTCAACGTTAAATAAATGATAAAATCCTTTTTTTTTAAAAAGATATATCAAACATTTTTGTACAAGAATTCTGTTATTAAACTGTTATTGCTTAATATCTTATTCATGGTGGTTTTGAATTCATAAGAATAAATAAAGTCGTCGGGGCGGGCCTAAAGTCGGTATTAGCCAGTCAGCGAGGGAGTCTATCCCCTTTTCAATCGCGCTAGACCAAGGAGATTGTTTTGGCGTCTGAGGTGGAGCGCCACATCTACCATCAGCTCCTTACTTTACCGCACAGATCCCTGTGCTACTCATACGCTGAGTTGGTGAGGACCGGTATCGAACTAGGAACCTTGCGGTTTCTAGCCGAACGCTCTACCGACTGAGCTAACCCGAATGATCAAATTTTGGTTAAAATTATATTTCGGTGGAAAATAGAATGAAATCTCATCTAAAATATTTTCTTTTTGTTGTTGTTGTTCAAGATATGTCATCGTTATTACTTCTATAATAACTTTTGAATTTACACAACAAATATACCAATATCTGAAATTGATTAAAATAAAACAACAAATTATTATCTATCTCTCTGAATGTTTGAGATGAGGCTTGATGATTAGTATCATGTTTTCACCTGTCTACCTGGGAATTAGAAGAAATTTTCTTCATCTATAAAGTAAGAAAGAAAAATAAAGAATATCTTTTACTTATTTCATTTTGTAGAAAGTGTAGTATTAATGGAATGCTTTATCCTAATCGATTTAAATAAAGGCTGGAGTGAAAAATATAGAATATTCTTACTGAAAGTTTCTACATTTCAGTATAAAGTAAATAATATGTTATATACTGGTCTTTTCACCATACCAAATCTATATAACGTTATATACCTTTCTTTACTTCTAGTCGTATTTTCTTCTGGCCGGCTTTGCTTCTGATCGTCTATCATCTATCTTGGTCTGGTATATCTTCTAAAGGTCTGGTCTTTCTTGTATGGGGATTTCGGGTCTGGTTTCTGTTGGGATTTCTCCTTATCAGAAGCCTTGTGTCATTGTTAGTTTTTAGGTAATAAACACAAGACTTCGATTTATGTTGATGTTACTTTATTTCAGATCCCCAACCCAAACAATCTGCGCAGATGAGGCTTACATGTTGCTAGCTCGGCTTCTAAGTTCTAACTGACTTAAACTGACTATATCATTAAACCGGAAGAGGGCCTTCTATTGCCTTCCGGTTCTCACGATCCATCCCTGGAAAGCAAGGTCAGAGTGAGGTCAAGCATTGTCACTCATCTTTCAAGGCCGTGGGCTGCCTAATCGCCATTATGATTTCTACAATACCTTATAAATGTATCAGGGATCTAATAACTATGTAACAAATAATGATAAACATTTTATCTTTGGCAAAGAGTTTCTTGTATGATGTTTTATATGCCATAAGATATGTTACCTGAATGTGTTACCCCCACAACACTCAAAAATTGCGATTTACTAGTACATCATAAATTAACAATTATTTATCAGAATAAGTATAATTGTGTATGTGTATATAAATACATGTACAAGCCCACACACAGACACATGTGCAAACAAATATCAGTAGATATATATATATATGTGGGAGTAAATATGGAAATAAATCCGACAATATTAAGAAATTAAAAAAAAACAAGTGTTCCAAAAATGAGGTGAATTTATTCATCGACGCTTAAATGTTTCGGTTTCTTTAAACCTTCTTCAGGATGTATTATGAGGTGAAGAAATTGATGGATGTTTTTATAGATAACAGGAGATAAAAAATCTTTATAAAACAACAACAACAAAATTTTATAAAGATTTTTTTTTATCTCCTGTCATCTATAAAACATCCATCAATTTCTTCACCCCTTAATACATCCTGATGAAGGTTTAAAGAAACCGAAACGTTTAAACGGCGATAAATAAATTCATCTTATTTTTGGAACACTTGTTTTTTCAAATTTCTTAATATATATATGTGCATTCTATTGAAAATATGTGCATTTGGATATATAAGTAATATATGGGTAACCCCCCCCCTCTCTTCCCCCCCCCCTATTTTCTCTGAACTCCACATAATGGAAATTTCCTTGTTTCTATTGATTTGCTAGGAAAGTTTGATCTTGTAATGCAAATTAACAATTATTTATCAGAATAAGTATGATTGTGTATGTGTATATAAATACATGTTTTTTGGAGGATATGCGCTTAATTGAAGTCATACCTAATTTTGAAAATTAATTAGTTAATAATTAATGGATTTAGGCGGGCATATATGTTCAAATGTAAGGCCAAACAAATCGAGAAAATGTCAATCCCTGTATGTACATTTCGACCTATTAGATCTCATCAGCAAGGTTATAGACATGGGAGACTGCTCCGTGTGTGACTCGAAACCTCGATGTGTGACCTGTCAGTTTGGCAGTCGAGGTTTCGAGTCACACACGGGGCAGTCTCCCATGTCTATAACCTCGCTGATGAGACCTAATAGGTTGAAATGTACATACAGGGATTGACATTTTCTCAATTTGTTTAGCCTTACATTTGAACATATATGCCCGCCTAAATTCATTAATTATTAACTAATTAATTTTCAAAATTAGGTATGACTTCAATTAAGCACATATCCTCCAAAAATTGTCGTCTAAAAAGGCCATATCAAAAATAAACACATTGTTTGTTTACTTACTTTCATAAATACATGTACAAGCCCACACACAGACACGTGTGCAAACAAATATCAGTAGATATATATATATATATATATATATATATATATATATATATAATGGACTCTCCTGTCGATTTTCGACGTATGAGGGTTCATACACACAATGAACATCCACACAGTGATTTGTTTATAGTGGTGAAGGCTTGTGTTGGACCATCCACACTTTTTGGCACAGTCGATAGGAAAGAATTGGTGCATCAATGGTTGCCACAAACCCAATCAACGACCGACCTCAGGAATTTTGAATTCAGACTCCTAGACTGGTTACCTACCCAAAGCTGGAGGGCCCAGTCTGCCCTACTATTTCACCCATAGCTGGAGGGAGAATATATGGATTCATACCTTTCCCAAGGGTATTAGCGCTATGTGAAATGCCAACAGCTTCGTCTAGGAATTGAACTCGAATCGACGAGTCCATTTTCCACGACTCTAACCACTAGCCCACGCGCCTCCATATGATATATATATATATATATATATATAATATATATATATATATATATATATATATATGTATGTATGTATGTATGTATATATATATATATATGTATGTATTATATATATATATATATATATATATATATATGTGCATCCTTTTGGAAATATGTGCATTTGGATATATAAGTAATATATGGGTACCCCCCCCCCTATCTTTCCCCCCCCCCCCTATTTTTCTCTGAACTCCACATAATGGAAATTTCCTTGTTTCTATTGATTTGCTAGGAAAGTTTGATCTTGTAACGCAAGATCACTTGCAGAAAAACCGGAATAAGGAAATATACAATCATTATTTTAAAAAAAAAAAAAAACCAATTCCAATTGAGCTTCGTGATATAATGGGTGAAGAATCTGTTACCTAGGTAATCGTTTTGAGAATCAAGGCTGCTAAGTGTTTCGGAGTAATTACTGACTGCACATCCCAATCAGGAGAAAGCTAATGTCGATGGTAATTAAATATGGAACTGATGGTGTGCAATCAAATGTTGCATCAGGACTATAAGATTTTTTTTTAATGTCCATTGAAGCTGGAATTAACAATCACTTTAAACTTTTTTTAAAAAAATCCTAAAATACTTTGCAGAGGGGGGTGGGGATAACAATAATATGTCTATATTTGTTGATTTGTAATTTTTTTTATTGTTAAGTAATTTCTAGAAATTTGAAGAAAAAAAAAAATCTATGTAGTCCATTAACACACGTTCAATTTTTAAGCATACACATTTTGATTGAATTGTATTCTGTTGTAGAGATATAAAATCTATAATGGATTTTATTTATATTTCTATCTCAGACCTTGACTGTGAATCTTGGAGGATTTGCTAAATATGTTCCAAATCAGGCTCTGCAGCACCTAAGGCCAACTCTATGTTTGTGTTGTGTGTGTGTGTGTGTGTGTGTGTGTGTGTGTGTGTGTGTGCATGTGTAAAAGAGAGAGAGAGAGAGAGAGAGAGAGAGAGAGAGAGAGAGAGAGATTGATAGATTTTACTTGCCATTTGATGTACATGATTTGACATGTTATTAAAGCTTCAATATACATTTCACAGAGACAGATGTATAAATGTGTTTTATGGTTTTCCTATTTGTCACTTTGTGTGTGTTTGTGTATGTGTGTGTGTGTATATATATATATATATATATATATATATATATATATATATATGTAATTTATATTTTGGTATCAGTTTTCATTTTTTTCTCTTGATACCGCAGTTTTCGATTCATATTTTGGGTTTTTTAATTTTGTATTTTTGCTTTCTAAGGAAACCATCCATTTTCTTGTGTAATGATAGCATTTCCTGCTGATATCTGATTTCGGTTGCAATTTCTCGGGTATTTCTGGTCCAATCTTATAAAATATTTATATGGTTGGAAAGAAAAGAAAATCTTTCTAAATATGTAATTTGTATATGCTTTTATCCAATGGTCAGCTTGTTTTTTTCTTGGATTAGTCTTATACCATTTAATTGATGAATTTACAACGTTGATAATTTTTTTCTTGTTTCATTGTGGAAAGTGCGGCATTATGATCAATCAATATGTTTCAAGGAATTTTCTTTGAACAATGAATTAAAATTTTTTTTCTTTTTTTTTCAATAATAAAATGTTCAAACTCTCATTCATATTTATTGAGAAATGCCAAAAATAATTTAAGAATTCAGATGAAAAAAAAAAAGGTTTATTTTGAGAAAAAATCAGATCAATAGAGCATATGAAGATGGCTCCTGCTGTTAATTTGAAGGGAGCATTCCTTTAAAAAAAAAAAAAAGAAAGAAAGAAAAAAAACTGAAAAATTTCGGGAGTGCATTTCCTGAAGATTACCTTAATGTCATTCACCTATCAAAAATTCTCCAAACAAGTCTTTTCAGTAAAGTTGTATTCTAGGACCCCCCACCCCCATATACACTTAACTTTGCTGTAAGTGCTGTCAATACTTTTACTTTCTTTCTCGCTGCTTCTTTCTCTTTTTATATTTTCTTTTCTTTTTTCTTTTCTTCTGCTTTTTTAAAAATTCTTTCTTATTCTCCTTTGTTATTTTCTTTTTATCAATTTTCTTCTTTCTTTCTTATAATTACTTTCTCTTTTTGTCATTATTATTTCTCTACATTCTTCTTCTTCTATGTTTTTGTCCCCCCATTTTTCTATTTCCTCCATTTTTGACTATTTTGATTTTTTTAAAATATCTCACAGGTATCAGTTTGATTTTTCTCACTGCTTCTTTTATTATTGACTTCCCAAACCCAAGAATCAAAATGTATTGAATTGCCATCAAGACTTTTACTGTTAAAGTTTAATTGTTTTTTTTTTTTATTTACTTGGAATTAAAGCCTAAAAGGCAAAGTTAACTGACATGTTTTTAATGTTATGAGGAACAATAGTTAAAAAAAATGTTATTTGAAGTCTAAAAGTTCAAGTTAATGGATGTTATTTTTTGAACCTCTCAAGAACAATGAGACAAGTCATTTTTTTTACTGTTGGTACCATGTAACCGATTATATTCAATTTCACTCTGACCTGTAGTGGTAGTACCTGTTAGGGTCCCATCTATGGGTTAAATAGAAAAATGTATTTATAAAAAAATTGTATTATCTATTAAGAATTGATTTATTTAAAAACTTTATCGGCATTAAATGACCCACTGAGGTTGATATGCCGTAAAACAAAACAAACAAACAAACAAATCAATTTTACTTACCTATTTCTTTTTAAAACAGAATATGTAAGAAGTAATAATGAAAATATAAATACGTTCAAACAGAGGTAATAAATGATAACTATGATGAAATGCCTAAATAAGGCCGCCCTGTTGGCTGGGGCATTAGAATGCACCGACTGCACCTCTGCAAAGAGGTAAGACTCCCCCAATGGGGCCACTTGTTGGCCGTGGGTGGCGACCCATGATGCTTAAGGATAGAGCCCAGGTGGATGAGCAGTTCATGACATGCAATACTCCACTTTGGCCCTATCTTGGGCTAGACGGGCGGTCGGAGAGGCCCCCTCCGATCAATCGGCTGATCACGTCAAGCCCTAGCACCTATATGATTTTCCCAACCCTATTGCCCTTATGGCAAGCCCCAACCCCTTTTTATCATATGGGTGCTAGAAGGCGGTGGCTGCGGGTCTACATGTCCTGGGAATGACGTTAAACTCTATCTGATGGTGAGGTTCCAGTTTTGGGGGTTTGGGGAATGTGGAGCACCCCTTCATCACCATTGCTCCCTGGTCCACTCTGACCCGGAGTGGTAGTACCTATTAGGGTCCCATCTATGGGTTAAATAGAAAAATGTATTTATAAAAAAATTGTATTATCCATTAAGAATTGATTCATTTCAAAACTTTATCGGCATTAAATGACCCACTGAGGTTGATATGACATAAAACAAAACAAGCCAAACCAAAATATAAATACCTTCAAACAGAGGTAATAAATGATAACTATGATGAAATGCCTAAATAAGGATAGACAGGGGTAATGCTGGAGGTTGTGCCTAATATTTCAGTGTATCTTACTCTCAGACTCCAGTTACAGCAATCTGAATAGGAATAAAATAACCCAAACACTATCAAAAAGGGTGAGTGGTAGAGATTTAAAAACGATGTGTATGATTTATTACAGTCAGTATCTAATGGAGATGCAGAGAAACAACAGAGAACTATCATCATTAGCTGGAGAGATTTGGATATGTTGAACCAAAGATTCCTAAATTGCATTACAATATAAAATGTTGGATAAATGAAATGAAAAAGTTAAGACAAGAACTAAGAACTTTCATGAAGCAATAGAAAATCGTTCTAGCCGTGAGGAACATCATCTCCTTAAAGAACTTTGTAGCAGAAGAAATTCAATATTCTTTGAAGTGCATAAGGGGCATATGATCCTAAGAAAGGAAAAAGATCAAAAAGCAGATTAATTTTCAACTTTGTCTTCTCAAGGAAACTGCTTATGGGTAAAGGCAGAGTAGCCATTTAGAATGCACGGCCAAGGAAGTAAATATCTTCTTGTAAAATTCATTCAAAGACCCAAATAGAAACTAAGATCTTGGTTGCAACAATTTTTTTGATAAACCCAGAACGACTGGAGATAGAATTTGATACAAAGATACCAAAATTGAATGAGGTAGAGGCAGCAAGGTCAAATTCAACACCTTGACCCAGTTGAGTGTCTTACATTGTGTAGAAACACTTTCCTGAACTCTTGCAGATAATTTGGAAGATCTTGAAAGCAATCAGGCTGAAGACATCTGGATTCTGAAAGAGTTCTAAAGCCATAATCAATTTAGAATAATCTTTTTTTCTTGAAACAGAAGGAATAATATTTTTCACAGTTATGTTCTGGCACATGACAACATTCCTTTTCAATAACAACTATATTGACATCTTGGTGTATAAGGGTGCATACAGGGCTCATGACACAACTCATGAGAGAGGGGAAGGAGAGCAAGGGAAATCTGACAATTATATATATATATATATATATATATATATATATATAATCTGTTTTCAAATGCCTTAAAAGTAATAAAGAGTTCATCATTCGCATCTGATGAGTTGAGAGAATTAGACACTTTGTCTAAGCTTCCCGAAATAGTCTATAATGCAAAACCTCTAAGTCTTTTGTTATTTCTTTAATTATATATATATATATATATATATATATATATATATATATATATATATAAAAGTAGTAATCCAATTTTTCTGGAATGGATTGATTTAACAGTAATTCCTAACAAATTACTGACAAGCAGTCAGATATCTTTGTTTCTTATTATTATTGTTTATTATTATTTTTATTTTTATTCCTATTTTTATTCACATCTTTTATTACTCTACAGCTGAGCAAGACAGGACAATTTAAAAGGAAGGGAGAGAGAAAAAAAAATCTGTTTTCAAATGCCAAGTAATAAGTAATAAAGAATTCATCATTCGCATCTGATGAGTCGGGAGAATTAGACACTTTGTCTAAGCTCCCCGAAATTGTCTATAATGCAAAACCTCTAAGTCATTTGTTATTTCTTTAATTATATATATATATATATATATATATATATATATATGAGGTAGGTAAAAGGATAGTGAACAAAAAATAATAACTCAAAGCAAATCTAAGAGTTGAAATATTTCATCCTATTCATAAGGACATCTTCAGTCAAATGATTTTTATTCAAAGCAAAAATTACGTACATATGATATGATGAAGGAGTGAGTTAGTAGCGGAAATGAAAGGTAGGGAGGTTAGGGGCGGAATAAGGGATGAGGATAAGATTTTAAAAAATGAACTATTTCATGGTGGCCTTCACAACTTTATACTTTTTTTCCTAACAACATCTGTTGTTCGGCTATTGCACTAAGTATCATCAACCCATCATCCCTATACAAACCATTGAAGCTTCCATAATATACTCCCAGATAATCCCAATTGGCAGGAGAATGAAATCTCCAATAGGACTAATTTAAGGGATATGACCACAAATGGCTGATGTACTAAGTTTGAATATATTTCAATTTTCTTTGATAAACCCAGAACCACTGGAGATAGAATTTGATACAAAGATACCAAAATTGAATGTGGTACAGGCAGCAAGGTCAAATTCAACATGGGTTTGGATATATTTCAAGCTAGAAAAATTGAGACCCTTTGTTTTTCAGAAATCATTGATAGAGCTCAGGAACAACTATTTCAATTTTATTTTTTAAAAAAAGCTGGCAAGAATCCTTTAGAAAATGTTTAAGTGCAGCAATAAGGACAAAGCAGCTGTGGAACAGGCAATAATCTTGATAGATGGCTGACCAAGATTGGCAAGCCAGAACTGCCAGTCTAATTTAAAGCTAACATGTTGTGCTGTCATGTGTGTTATGGCTCCTGTTACTGTATGAAGTAACAATGACCACAGTGGAAATAATGGAATAGAGAAATGTTTCTAGCATAGATGCTTGTGTTACATAATTATTAGATTCCTAATATTTATGTACATTAGTGTAGAAACAAGATGGCATTTTAAGTGCAGCTGACGGCCTTGAAGATTGAGTGACAAGCTTGACCTCAGTCCTCACCTACCTTCCGGGGATAGCCGTGAGAACCGGAAGAGAAGACCCTCTCTTCCGTTTTAGATTAGAAGTAAGTTGTCAGTTAGAGACGAGCAGCCAAGCTCAACGAAAGGGTAGTCGCGTTATACGCGCTCCCGTCTTAATCCGAGCAGATATCTGGTTGGGGATTTAAAAATAAAGTAAGATCAAAGTAAATCGGAGTCTTGTGTTATTACCTCTAAAAACTAACGATGACACAAGGCTTCTGATAAAGAGAAATCTCCCAATAGAAGACCAGACCCGAAGTCCCCAAGGAAGTCCAGATACTAAAGACGGCCAGAAGAGATAGAAGAAGAAATAGAAGTAAGTGAAGAAGAAGACTTGGAATTGCCTAAGAATGTCTTAAAGGTAGACTTGGAAATTTTTAAATTGGAAATTGTGAAAGCTTAAAGAAGACTTGGAATTGCCTAAGAATGTCTTTTCACTGAAGAAAACCAAATTAAGAACTTACTCATTGAGAATTGCCTAAGAATTGCCTAAGAACTTCAGAAATGGAATTTAGGAAAAGAAGCGAAGGAACAAAGATGAGGATGACTTTAGAGTAAGGCCTTTATTAGCTGATTCACACTATTTCTGTAAGGGGAAATATATATCCTGAGCAAGTCAATAGGTGTTTCCTCTTCAAAGTCTTGGAGTCAAAAGGGCTGAGAGACCTTTTTGGCACCAAGAATTTGGGGGGTTTTGTTCTGGTCTGAAGCCTTCTGGGAGATTGTTACTTTTTTGTGTCTTTATTTTTTTCTATATTTAATTTAGTTTTGTTTTGTTTTACTTTTGTTTTATTTATTTTTACTTGGTTTAATTTTATTTTTATTAATCCCCACAAGTTACACTGAAAGCACCAGTTCCTGCTAGATCACCAAAGTTAAGCTATTTATTACATAATTAGGTAACCAAGTCCTTTGTTTATCAAAAATGACTTATCCAACAAAGAGGCTGGAAAAAGTGAAAGGAAGTGCAGTAACAAAAGACCATCTGGTTGGATTTCTGGTGATACAACTTTAATTGCATCAGTTACAATATACAGCATTCAATTACAGTGTTCATCCGGGCTCCTTACTCTGACTTGCCCGTGCAGCCCGTGCGACATTAATCAGCAGGCGTCAATCCTTCACATCCGGGCCTCTCTGGACAGTTTAGTATTTCACATGCGTCAGGCCACGACTCACAATCAGGAGGCTGTGAGTTCAATCTCCCCACTCTGCATGCCAAACACAGTCGTGCACGCTTCGAACCACTACGTTCGTGGTTTCTCTCGCCACAAATACTAACCTTGGAGTAGGGTAGGTGGGCTTTATAAACTTCAAAAATTAATAACTAACTGGCTACCTTTGGCCCCTCGTTGGCAGATAAGATTAAATCTGGGAAATTATAATTTCCCCTCTATTTGACAGTTATAAGACTTTAGTGTTAACATATTCAACTGTGTTCATGAGCGGTTTTAATATAAACATACACCTCATTTCTATTACAATACAACAAATATCATTCTAAAATACAAAATGCATATTATTTAATTCTATGCAAAATAATCCAAGTTTATTTTAGAAACTAAAGCAACATTAGAGAATTAAAGGCAATTCAACAAAAGAAATTTTTTTTTTTTTAAAATCTCCTTCAGGGGTGAGATTTTTTTTTTTTTTTAATAAAAATGAACTTTTTATATTGAATTGATTCAATTTTATGAAAAATATACCCTAAATCTCCTTAAGGTAAAATATTTAAGAAAAAAAATCTGAGAATTTGGATATCATTTTATAAAATTGCTTATGATAGAATTAATAACATTCAGGACATTTAATACAAAGGACTTGATACTATTAATAAGAAAAGGTTTGATTTCTTTGGAGGTTGATAGTTTTAGATATTTACCAAAGTTAAGTCTGGCACAAGATCAATGGGATCAGATAATTGTGTGATTCCAATCTTCCAATTATGGAGAGCATGCCTTGAAAAATCAGCATTTTAATTCCAATCTTTTTACCTGGATAATAATTTCCTAGAAATAATGCTTTGCTCAGATTTTATTATTTTTTCCCAACAACAGTTAATATTTTGGGAACTCACCATGTCTTGGGAGGATATTTTTTTGAATTGGCACAGGAATAGAAGCTCACTAAATACCAACCACTTGTGGAATGGTGCCAAAATAGAGGTTGGCAGATTTATTGTGAGCTAATTGAAGTAGGATGTCAGAGTTTCATTGAGCAATTGCTGTGCAAAGTTCGAACAAGTATTGACATGGTTGGCACGACTAAAAAAAGGCAATAAGAACTATAACAGAGTTTGCGGAAAAGAAAGAAAACAACACATAAATGGTTGTGGATCAAATAGGAGAGTAATTGGGAAAACAACCCTGAACACAATATATAAGTTATTGTCCCAGTTTTTAAAAAAAAAAAGTATAAAGTTGTGGAGGCCACCATGAAAATCCCAGAGAATTTTATGTGTTTCATTCTCAAGAACAGATTCTGGTTTATGCATATACCATTTTGTTGTATGGTCAAAATTTAATTTTTAGCATAATTTCTTGTGGGTCACCTTCCCAACCCAGTCATACCTAGCTTTGTATTCCCATTGTGCTAGTTTGCTACATTCGCAGAGTACATGGTTAACAGTCTCATCTCTATTACCGCAAAGTCTACATTTACTATTTTGTTAGGTCTTATCAATTTTTCGCTTTGATATAGTTTGTCCTTATGGCATTATTTTGTGCAGCAATTATTAATGATTCAGTTTCTCTTTTGAGGTTTCCTTTTCTTAACCATTTCCAAGTCTTTTCACGTGCAACCTCTTTGATTTGTCGTTTGAAGTGTCCATATAATTGTTTTTCTTCCCATTTTTGTTTTCTAGTCTTTGTTGTTTTTCTGTTTGTCCATCTGTCACTTCTACTATTGTTGGCCGCCATAAGTAATCTGTCTTTGCTCTTTCTTGTGTAATCTTCAAGTTATTGGATTGTGGTTTCTACGCAGTCCTCTATGTTGGCAAGACCTCTTCCCCCTTCCTTTCTTGACACTATTATTATTCACTCCTTTTGAGTTTTCACATCAGTGTTAGCTGATGGTCTTTCACTGGAGTCTGAGTGACAGCAAGTCTCCTCAGGTCTCCAGGACTCTTCTGAGTATTCTGGCAGATTGCAGCAGTGCAGTTTTCTGAATGGTTTCAATCCTTCCTCTGATTTCCAAACTTTCCAGACCCTTTTGTAATCCTTTTGGAACCGTTCCAAATGCACCAACTACAATTTGTATCACTTTCATTTTCATATTCCATAATTTTTTCAGTTCTCTGGCAAGGTCCAGATATTTGTCCATTTTTTCATTTTCCTTTAGCTGCAAAATCCACCAGTTGATAAATTCTTTCTTTTTTTTTTATCAACACTAGGTCTGGTCTTCTTGCTGGGATAAGGTGATCCGTTTTTATTTCAAAGTCCCAGAGAATTTTATGCGTTTCGTTCTCAAGAACAGATTCTGGTTTATGCATATACCATTTTGTAGTATGGTCAAAATTTAATTTTTTGCATAATTCCCAGTGGATCACCTTCCCAACCCAGTCGTGTCTAGTTTTGTATTCTCGTTGTGCTAGTTTGCTACATTCGCAGAGTATATGGTTTACAGTCTCATCTCTATTACCGCAAAGTCTACACTTACTATTTTGTTGGGTCTTATCAATTTTCGCTTTGATGTAGTTTGTCCTTATGGCATTATTTTGAGCAGCAATTATTAATGATTCAGTTTCTCTTTTGAGGTTTCCCTTTCTATTTGTCATTTGAAGCGTCCATATAATTGTTTTTCTTCCCATTTTTGTTTTCTAGTCTTTGTTGTTTTTCTGTTTGTCCATCTGCCATTTCTACTATTGTTGGCCGCCATAAGTAGTTTGTCTTTGCTATTATTATTATTATTATTATTATTATTATTATTATTATCATTAGTAGTAGTAGTAGTAGTAGTAGTATGAGAGCAATATATTTTAGAATCAGTTCTTATCTAAACTTCATTTGTTTATGTATTCATTTTTTTGCCAAACGTATATATGTGGCGGATTTCACTTTATGGGGTTTCCATTGTAACCTCATTCCAAATCCAGAATAACTATTTGTCTTTTCATCCATGATTTGCTATGCTTGAT
>CM042168.1:1150815-1156536 GCA_023376005.1 Doryteuthis pealeii
TATATATATATATATATATATATATATATATATATAGATATATATATATATATATATAGTATGACTCAAAGGTAGCAAAATTACTTATGTTTCTTCTGTGAAAGTAAATCTTCTCTATCTCTTCGTCTTTCTCTTCTTTAAACTTTTCCTGAGGAGAATTGACCTGTTAATGTCTTAATAAGAATTTTCATAAAAGATAAGACCCATTTCAACGGGCATGCATTGTACCAACTGATATTAATCGAAAACTCGATTAATTCAGCGGATGTAACCCTGACGATTCAGGCGATGAAACTCGAGTAGGTTACTTTTATCCATTTTATAAATAAATTTTGCTCTACATTGTATTGAGCACTTTGTATTTGTTTTTTCTCGGTCTTAACCCCTGGATACTGTGCGCTTCCAACGATCGTACTCGTACCCACCGGTAAGCTACTACTCATACATTAACACACACATATATATATATATATATATATATATATATATATAGTATGACTCAAAAGTAGCAAGATTACTTATGTTTCTTTTGTGAAAGTGAATCTTCTTCTCCTCTTTCTCTTCGTCTTTCTCTTCTTTAAACTTTTCCTGAGGAGAATTGACCTGCATCCATAGGAAACCTGTTAATGTCTTAATAAGAATTTTCATTTTGTTTTTAAATATGCTTTCCATTCACTTTTTGTTTTTGAAAATAGCAGTTGCTTAACTCATCTAATTTTGTTATTTTTCTTTTATTTCTAATGCATTTCTTTTTCTGTACTTCTTAACAACTCCATCGTAGAAGCAATGTTTATTTTTTTGCATTTTTACTTAGATCTCATTCTTTTTGGAAAATATACCATTTTATTCTTTTTTTGTCTTCATTGTGACATCCATTAATGGAAGAACATCAAGAAAATGTTTCTGCGAGTGTTGATTTACACTTCTTAGAAGAAAGGAAGCTAGAGTTATGACCTATGTAACATTTTGGGATTCAAAAGATTTTCCTGAATAAATATCACTTTAAAAAAGATCTTTCCTTCACTATATCCCATTGTAAGGATTAAAGTTCCAAATGCAAAACAAAGCCTTCACAAAATGTTTTCATCACGTCGGGTCACCAGTTGTAAGATTCAAAGTGATAATACTTGAAGATAAAACTCCGACAAAGGTTGATAGACAAAACATTTTATATACAGCACGGAATAAACAGGGTACATAATACATAGAGGTGTACATAAACATACATACATAATTAATACAAAGTTACATGTAAAAGGATAAACATAAAAGCAACAGACATGAGACTAGGAATAGTCCATGCTGTATGAATCACTTACAGTAATGTAAGGGGGCCAAAGCCCCAACAAGAGGGGGGTAGACCTCAGTCTAACCCATAGTGTCTCGTAGGTTGAGCAACAGGAAAAGAGAGAGAGAGAAGTTCAAATCAGCCGCTTAAATACACCCGGCCCCTAGCGGGAACCAGTGAAACTAAACGGGTAGACAACTCCCCAGGCAAATACGAAAATAACGCTACACCATGAAGATTTGTTAGTGCAAATGTATTATATAGAACAAATGAATAGAATTTTTTTAATCTTCAAAAACATGTTAAACATTTTAAAAACCTAAAGTAATCTCATTGCTCATGAGAAACTTATGGAATGAAACTGTAAGATTCAAAGTGATATATACTTGAAGATAAAACTCTGACAAAGGTGGACAGACAAACATTTTATATACAGCACGGAATAAACAGGGTACATAATACATAGAGGTGTACATAAACATACATACAAAAGCAGAGATAATGACACATTCATGAATGGTAAAATACAAGATATTTAGGTATCAAAGAGATACCTAAATGTACATAAAAACATAGTTACGGATACATGACTAAAGGATAGTCATATATCGTATACGAGACTTACTAGCAGTGAGTGGCCAGTGTTAAGGGCCGAAGCCCCAACGAGAAGGGGGTAGACAGAGTCTAACCCATAGTGTCACGTAGGTCGAGCCGCAGGGAAAGAGAGAGAAAGAGACATTCAAATCAGCCGCTTAAATATCCAAGGACCCTAGTGGGAACCAGCGAAACTAAACGGGCAGACAGCTCCCTGGGCAAATATGAAAATAACCCCACAAAACTAAATGCCAGAATTCTGGTAGTATAAGATGACATCAAATTCTAATAAAACTAAGAAGAATATTAATAGTATTATTGAGATATTGAGCAATACTAACTTCTTAGTAGATCTATGTATATACAATTGGGTTTTATTTTACTAGTTATTATAAAAGTAGAACTTTTAATCTGCTATCTATTAATAATGGAGATTCACTTCCGGTTTTTGTCTGTAACAAAAATTACGTCACTGCTTACGTCACATTACCCAAAATCGTCATAACATTGAATAAAATTTATTCTATGTTATTTTGAGTGTATTTATTCAATAAATACACTCAAAATTTGAACATGCAGCATTAGACAGTCCTCATTGTTTTTAAAACAAGTTTTAATAAATACATGACTGGTATTATCTATCTATATATAGTTTGTTTTATTTTAATACATATTTAAAGTTTACATTTAAAAATTGTTTTATTTTTTAATCCTTTAATGAATTTGATGATTTTACTTACTTAGGGTACAAACTCGCTGACATTGAATTTTTTACTCCCACCCCTCAGGCAATATGTTTCAAAAATCTATTTTTACATCACCCAGAGGGCGTTTTTTATTTTGTACTAGTAATTATTATAAAGGTAGAACTTTTAATCAAAGCTTCCTTTAACATCCTCCATCATGTTATAAACAACACACACAAGTAGAGACTTTGTGTTACATACTGGGGTTTTCATCGTACCAAATCTATATAACGTTGTATACCCTTTTCTTTACTTCTTACTCTGGTCGTATTTTCTTCTGGCCGGCTTTGGTTCTATCTTCTAACAGACTGAGTTACTTAGTATCCTTAAACCGGAAGAGGGCCTTCTATGGGGGTTCCGGTTCTCACGATCCATCCCCACAAGGCAAGTTGAGATTGAGGTCAAGCGCCTTCACTCACCCTCAAGGCCATCAGTTGCACTAATTGCCATAATGATTTCTACAATACCTTATAAAAGCATTAGGGATCCAATAATTATGTAACATTTGTTTCTTCTCGCCTTGTCAAAACTATGAAATACTTATTTATAAAATGCAGATTCAAGTACAAATTAATTATGGTAAGAAGTATAATGTAGTCGACCATCATATACTAATTCCAGAATCCTATCTTTCATATATTAAAAGTCTTTAAAGTCAAAGGTGTTTTTTACATTCTTATATAAATGAGTATTCCTAATGATTAATTGTTTCCGTTGTTTGGAAATTTTAATTCTTACAACAATTCTCATCAAACCTTTACATCTATTAAAAATTTATGGTTTCGTCAAATCATGATTATATTCTTTCACGGGAAAATATTTTTTATAAAAGCCATTTCTTTCTATCATTCAATTTTTGAATAATATTCTTACAATTTGTTACAATTAGATCAAAATCAGTTGACTTAAAAAAAAAGAAAAAGATTTTTTTTCTTTTCTTAATTCCATCAAATTAATTTACTACTGCTGCCTTATCTACCATGTATATCTTACCATATTAAATTTAAAAAGAAAGGTAAGTATCATAAAAACAATCAAATTGAATAGTAATTAAACCATTTCAGACAATTATTAAACTAATTGGACCAAGGGTAATTAGATTTTTTTCTTATTCATCTCTTTTACTTATCTTTCTAACTTTTTCTATCTTTTTTCTTATATTTTTATTTACTTTACTTCTATTTCCTCCTCTTCATAATCATTGTCATTTTTGTCTTTTTCTTTAAATTTTATTTCCCTTTTTTATTTCTCTTCATCATATTCCTTTTTGACTATTTCTCATTCTTCTCTTTTTTTAATATTAACTTTGATCATTTTCTCTTCTGACTTTTTATTGTTTTTCTATCTTTTTCACATTCTTTTTTATCATCATTTTTTTTATCATCATTCTTTTTATCATCATTCTTTTTTATCATCATTCTTTTTATCATCATTCTTTTTATCATCATTCTTTTTTTATGATCATTCTTTTTATGATCATTCTTTTTATCATCTTTTATCATCATTCTTTTTTATCATCATTTTTTATCATCATTCTTTTTTATCATCATTCTTTTTTATCATTTCATCATTTTTATCATCATTCTTTTTATCATATCATCATTCATTTTTTATCATCATTCTTTTTATCATCATTCTTCATCATTCTTTTTTATCATAATCATTTTATCATCATTCTTTTTATCATCATTCTTTTTTTATCATCCTTCTTTTTTATCATCATTCTTTTTTATCATCATTTATCATCATTCTTTTTTATCATAATCATTTTATCATCATTCTTTTTATCATCCTTCTTTTTTTATCATCATTCTTTTTATCATTCATCATCTTTTTTTATCATCATTCTTTTTATCATCATTTTTATCATCATTCTTTTTATCATCATCATTTTTATCATCATTCTTTTTTTTATATCATCCTTTTTTTATCATCATTCTTTTTATCATCATCATTTTATCATCATTCTTTTTTATCATCATTCTTTTTTTCATCTTCATCATCATTCTTTTTTTATCACAATCATTTTTATCATCATTCTTTTTATCATCATTCTTTTTTATCATCCTCTTTTTTTTATCATCATACTTTTTATCATCATTCTATCATCATTCTTTTATCATCATTCTTTTTATCATCTTTTACATCATCCTTTTTTATCATCATTCTTTTTTATCATCATCATTTTTATCATCATTCTTTTTATCATCATCTTTTATAATTCTTTTTTATCATCATTCTTTTTTATCATCCTTCTATCATCATTCTTTTTTATCATCATTCTTTTTTATCATAATCATTTTATCATCATTCTTTTTATCATCATTTTTATCATCAATTCATTTCTTTTTTCAATCATCATTTTATCATCATTCTTTTTTATCATCATTCTTTTTATCATCATTCTTTTATCATCATCATTTTTATCATCATTCTTTTTTTATCATCATCATTTTTATCATCATTCTTTTATCATCATTTTTTATCATCATTCTTTTTTTATCATCATCTTTTATCATCATTCTTTTTATCATCATTTTTTTTATCATCATTCTATCATCATTCTTTTTTTTATCATAATCATTTTTATCATCATTCTTTTTATCATCATTCTTTTCATCATCATTTTTATCATCATTCTTTTTATCATCATCATTTTTATCATAATTCTTTTTATCATCATTCTTTTCATCATCATTTTTATCATCATTCTTTTTATCATCATTCTTTTTTATCATCATTCTTTTCATCATCATTTTTATCATCATTCTTTTTATCATCATTCTTTTCATCATCATTTTTATCATCATTCTTTTTTATCATCATTTTTTTTATCATCATCATTTTTATCATCATTCCTTTTTATCATCATTCTATCATCATTCTTTTTTTATCATAATCATTTTATCATCATCATTTTTATCATCATTCTTTTTATCATCATTAAAACTTTTTACTCTTTCTAATTCATTATGTTTTCTATTTAGTTTCTCCTTTTCTACTTTTACTCTTTATTTAATACGGGCGATGTAAAAATAATTTTTTGAAAGATATTGCCTGAGGAGATGGGAGCTGCAAATTCACCCTGTCATA
>CM042168.1:1156636-1184924 GCA_023376005.1 Doryteuthis pealeii
AAACGAGCAAGAAAAAAGAATTGGTGGGTCTAAAAGTTTTCTAGGATTTGTTTTTAACATTATGTAGCTGGTAACATTTTTTTTTAAATGCAGGGGATTCTTGTATTTGCTTTTGTTCTTTTTCCATTGGTCGATTTTTGCATCATTAAAATTCCAAATAAGCAATAAAACAATAGAAAAATATTTGTTATCAAAATTTATTTTTGGCAATATTATGGCATCATGGTTATTTTTTAATATTTCAGTTGCTATTTTTTGTATATATTTCTTTTGTCTCAAAGTGCATATCGTTCAAATCATTTTCTGTTAAAAAAAGAAAACGTTACATTGTAATATTTTTCCACAATTTTGTCTGAATAAATATGGCAATCTTTTCATTAATTTCTACCTGTAAATTTTTTCGTTCGGATTTGAGAGTCTAATGTTGGGTCAACTGGTTGGAAATTTCACCTGAGTTGTGTCGCAATTTTTTTTTTTTTGATTTATGGGTGAATGTCGTATGGAAATTAGGTACTTCGATAACTTTCGAAAGTCTTTGGCAGACTGCATTTTCCCAGTTTATGGAGTTCTGAAAGAAGAATAAAATATAAAAGGCGACTATGCCTGCTCCGATTTTGTCGTGCAGTAAGCTCCGAATGGAATACACGAAAAGGCAACGCCTTGCTTTGCACGTGGTTTTAGTAATAATTTTTTTCCGTGATTTACAATTTATTGGTGATCACTTTTGTGACCCTGGTTGATGCCTTTTGTTTGGACGAGAGCAGTGGGGTGAATGCATGAAAATTTTAAATAGGGAGATTTTGAATTTTGGTAGATTTGAATTTTGGATTGAATTTAAAGGGAATAAGGTTTATGGTTTGAGAACTAGTAGAATGATTTTTAAAAGGAAAATTTTGAATTAACGTTGGATTGAATTTAAGAGAAAAAGTGGAGGTTTGATTGAAGATATTTAAGAGAAGGAAAATATTTCATTTTTATTTTATTTTCTCCTGCAGGAAGTAATAAACTTGTTTCAAAATATAATCTTTTTAAGGTGTGTATTTGTTAACAAAATTCTTTTGGGTTTAGTCTCTAGATGTTGATACTATTTAACACTGATTGTACTGTAAGTAAATAAATCAGCCTGGATAGAAAATAATAGATAAATGAACAGATATTAAACCCTTGTGAAAATAACTTGTATTTAGATAGTATAAGTATTTACGATATATTCATTTCTTCATTTAACTTTCTTGTATTATTTTTCATTCATTTTTATTTCTGTTGTTCTTTTGTCTTTTTCTTTCTTCATTCAAACCAGCCACTAGATTTATTCCTGTGGAAATTCATGAAGAACAATCATAGAAATTGACTTTAAAGCAAATTTCTATGAAAATTTGTCTCAATTCAGTTAATCAATATAAAATTAGAGTCATCATTTGCCGTCTAATTCACATTTGTCAGACAACATACTAGATTTACACGTCACCTTGGTTGACTTTTAGGAACAGGAGTTGAGGGGAAAAAAGAAACCAGTAAAATTAAAACTGGCATCTTGACAGAAAATGAATACAGTCTCCATAGCCATCACATTGAAATTTGGATAATACTAACTGACTCCTTTTGGAATTTAGATAAAGTGGCTTACATTGGTTATGAAATAGTCTATAACTGGCATTTCACAGACAGTTCTAGTAAAATATATCACTGAAATATATGTTGAAAGGATAAATAAATAAAGGAAAGAAAATGTTGAATGGATAAAATTGATTTAATTTCAGTTACCAACGCATGTTTCGGCGAGGAGTATTTTTTTTTTTTTGTATTTTAAATTTTCTATTATTATTATTTTATTTTATATTTAAAGTAATGATAAATAGAATACATGTGTACATGAACAAACTCCTGGCCGAAACACATTGGTGACTGAAATTAAATCAATTTTATCCATTCAACATTTTCTTTCCTTTATTTATTTATCCTTTCAACATATCGTCGTATTCATTTCCATTTTCAACTTACACACACACACACACACACACACACACACACACACACACACACACATATATATATAATACAAAATTTACTTAAAATTGTCCTGGTTAAATAACATATATTTTTGATTATCACTCTTAGTTTACAATTATTATAATTTGATTCATTCAAAATAGTTTTCTTGGCTTCATAAATAGAATAGACTTCCTCATTTGTCTGACACACACACACACACACACACACACACACACACACACACACACACACACACACACACACACACACTATAACTGTTGCACGGACTGGGCAGCAAAACACTTCTCGAACAGACTTCCAAGACTTAAAACCTTTGCACGGACAGGGCAGCAAACACTTCTCGAACGGACTTCCCAAGCCTCCGACACACTCATGTTATAGGCTATGGCGAGGCGACCGATTGTTAATCTGCAAAGTTTCAGATTTGCACCAGTGCACCTCGGCCAGCACGCTTCCAAACTGCTCCACAACATGCGCATGCAATCGCGGACGCTTTCGTGCATGATGTCGCGTATCTTGCTCACGACAATCACACTCACTCACACACACACACACACACACACACCACACACACATACATTCCTAATTACAATTTTGTGAATTGTTTTATGTTATCATTTCAACTTTCAACGTTTAAAATAAAAATCACAATATCTATTAATAAAGGAGATTCGCTTCCGGTTTTTGTCTGTAACAAAAATTATGTCACTGCTTACATCACATTACCCAAAATCGTCATAACAGAATAAATACACTCAAAATTTGAACATGCAACATTAGACAGTCCTCATTGTTTTTTAAAACAAGTTTTAATAAATACATGACTGGTATTATATATCTATATATAGTTTGTTTTATTTTAATACATATTTAAAGTTTACATTTCAAATTGTTTTATTTTTTAATCCTTTAATGAATTTGATGATTTTACTTACTTAGGGTACAAACTCGCTGACATTGAATTTTTTACTCCCACCCCTCAGGCAATATGTTTCAAAAATCTATTTTTACATCGCCTGGAGGGTGTTTTTTATTTTGCTAGTTATATCAAATGATTTATATGCATCTCTTTATATATTTGGTGTGGGGGGGGGCATCAAAGAACTATGCTTATGTATGTAAGTAAGTTAATGATATATATCCGGGTTAAGGGATATATTCTGAAGTTGGTATTTGGTATATTATCGCAGTAGTAATTGGTACGTCAAATAGCAATCCGTCTGCCGAGCAGTCATGGTGTCGTCTAGCAAGTAAGTTTAGCTTGTAGGCTTAGGTGCCTGTACCAACAGAGTGTCGACTATTTATACATGACACTGTCCAATCAGATTATAGTGAGGGGGTACCAAGGTATCTACATATTCATTATATCAGTTAAGAAGAAAATGATAAAATATAGATCAATAGGTAAATAAACACCTGGAGGGTGTTTTTTATTCTGTACTAGTTATTCTAATTATAGTTGTACTTTATATTTTAGACAAAATTTATTATTTACGTATTGAACAGGTAATTTTACAGAAGACATTATGATAGTGTCATAAAGAAAATGTTTTGGTGAACACTTGTGCATAAAAAAAAGGGCAATTGATAAATGTTATCTGGGAATAGATCAAATATATTATTTAGGATTTCATTCAGAACATGACTTTGTGTGAACAAGCAACTCGACTGAAACTGAATTATTTCACCTGGGATATCAATCTAATTTGATCGAGTGCATATCTTTCAAATCATTTCCTGTTAAAAAAAAAGAGGAAAATATTACATTGCAATATTTTTCCACAACTTTGTCTGAATAAATATGTTCTCAGAAACGCTTTGCTGAAACATGATATATTTCAACGTTAAATAAATGATAAAATCCTTTTTTTTTTTTTTTTAAAGATATATCAAACATTTTTGTACAAGAATTCTGTTATTAAACTGTTATTGCTCAATATCTTATTCATGGTGGTTTTGAATTCATAAGAATAAATAAAGTCGTCGGGGCGGGCCTAAAGTCGGTATCAGCCAGTCAGTGAGGGAGTCTATCCCCTTTTCAATCGCGCTAGACCAAGGAGATTGTTTTGGTGTCTGAGGTGGAGTGCCACATCTACCATCAACTCCTTACTTTACCGCACAGATCCCTTTGCTACTCATACGCTGAGTTGGCGAGGACCGGTATTGAACTAGGAACCTTGCGGTTTCTAGCCGAACACTCTACCAACTGAGCTAACCCGAATGATCAAATTTTGGTTAGAATTATATTTCAGTGGAAAATAGAATGAAATCTCATCTAAAGTGTTTTCTTTTTGTTGTTGTTGTTCAAGATATGTCATCGTTATTACTTTTATAATAACTTTTGAATTTACACAACAAATATACCAATATCTGAAATTGATTAAAATAAAACAACAAATTATTATCTATCTCTCTGAAGGTTTGAGATGAGTCTTGATGATTAGTATCATGTTTTCACCTGTCTACCTGGGAATTAGAAGAAATTTTCTTCATCTATAAAGTAAGAAAGAAAAATAAAGAATATCTTTTACTTATTTCATTTTGTAGAAAGTGTAGTATTAATGGAATGCTTTATCCTAATCGATTTAAATAAAGGCTGGAGTGAAAAATATAGAATATTCTTACTGAAAGTTTCTACATTTCAGTATAAAGTAAATAATATGTTATATACTGGTCTTTTCACCACACCAAATCTATATAACATTATATACCTTTCTTTACTTCTAGTCGTATTTTCTTCTGGCCGGCTTTGCTTCTGATTGTCTATCATCTATCTTGGTCTGGTATATCTTCTAAAGGTCTGGTCTTTCTTGTATGGCGATTTCGGGTCTGGTTTCTGTTGGGATTTCTCCTTATCAGAAGCCTTGTGTCATTGTTAGTTTTTGGTAATAAACACAAGACTTCGATTTATGTTGATGTTACTTTATTTCAGATCCCCAACCCAAACAATCTGCGCAGATGAGGCTTACATGTTGCTAGCTCGGCTTCTAAGTTCTAACTGACTTAAACTGACTATATCATTAAACCGGAAGAGGGCCTTCTATTGCCTTCCGGTTCTCATGATCCATCCCTGGAAAGCAAGGTCAGAGTGAGGTCAAGCATTGTCACTCATCTTTCAAGGCCGTGGGCTGCCTAATCGCCATTATGATTTCTACAATACCTTATAAATGTATTAGGGATCTAATAACTATGTAACAAATAATGATAAACATTTTATCTTTGGCAAAGAGTTTCTTGTATGATGTTTTATATGCCATAAGATATGTTACCTGAATGTGTTACCCCCACAACACTCAAAAATTGTGATTTACTAGTACATCATAAATTAACAATTATTTATCAGAATAAGTATAATTGTGTATGTGTATATAAAAACATGTACAAGCCCACACACAGACACATGTGCAAACAAATATCAGTAGATATATATATATATGTGGGAGTAAATATGGAAATAAATCCGACAATATTAAGAAATTTAAAAAAAAAACAAGCGTTCCAAAAATGAGGTGAATTTATTTATCAACGTTTAAATGTTTCGGTTTCTTTAAACCTTCATCAGGATGTATTATGAGGTGAAGAAATTGATGGATGTTTTATAGATGACAGGAGATTAAAAAAATCTTTATAAAACAACAACAACAAAATTTTATAAAGATTTTTTTATCTCCTGTCATCTATAAAACATCCATCAATTTCTTCACCCCATAATACATCCTGATGAAGGTTTAAAGAAAACCGAAACGTTGGAACGTCAATAAATAAATTCATCTTATTTTTGGAACACTTGTTTTTTCAAATTTCTTAATATATATATGTGCATTCTATTGAAAATATGTGCATTTGGATATATAAGTAATATATGGGTAACCCCCCCCCTCTCTTTTCCGCCCCCTATTTTCTCTGAACTCCACATAATGGAAATTTCCTTGTTTCTATTGATTTGCTAGGAAAGTTTGATCTTGTAATGCAAATTAACAATTATTTACCAGAATAAGTATAATTGTGTATGTGTATATAAATACATGTTTTTTTGGAGGATATGTGCTTAATTGAAGTCATACCTAATTTTGAAAATTAATTAGTTAATAATTAATGAATTTAGGCGGGCATATATGTTCAAATGTAAGTCTAAACAAATCGAGAAAATGTCAATCCCTGTATGTACATTTCGACCTATTAGATCTCATCAGCAAGGTTATAGACATGAGAGACTGCTCCGTGTGTGACTCGAAAAACCTCGACTGCCAAGCTGACAGGTCACACATTGTGGTTTCGATTCACACACGGAGCAGTCTCCCATGTCTATAACCTCACTGATGAGATCTAATAGGTCGAAATGTACATACAGGGATTGACATTTTATCAATTTGTTTAGCCTTACATTTGAACATGTATGCCCGCCTAAATTCATTAATTATTAACTAATTAATTTTCAAAATTAGGTATGACTTCAATTAAGCATATATCCTCCAAAAATTGTCGTCTAAAAAGGCCATATCAAAAATAAACACATTGTTTGTTTACTTACTTTCATAAATACATGTACAAGCCCACACACAGACACATGTGCAAACAAATATCAGAGTAGATATATATATATATATATATAATATATATATATATATAATGGACTCTCCTGTCGATTTTGACGTATGAGGGTTCATACACACAATGAACATCCACACAGTGATTTGTTTATAGTGGTGAAGGCTTGTGTTGGACCATCCACACTTTTTGGCACAGTCGATAGGAAAGAATTGGTGCATCAAGGGTTGCCACAAACCCAATCAACGACCGACCTCAGGAATTTTGAATTCAGACTCCTAGACTGGTTACCTACCCAAGGCTGGAGGGCCCAGTCTGCCCTACTATTTAACCCATAGCTGGAGGGAGAATATATGGATTCATACCTTTCCCAAGGGTATTAGCGCTATGTGAAATACCAACAGCTTCGTCTAGGAATTGAACTCGAATCGACGAGTCCATTTTCCACGACTCTAACCACTAGCCCACGCGCCTCCATATATATATATATATATATATATATATATATATATATATATATATATATATATATATATATATATATATATATATATATATATATATATATATATATATATATATATATATATATATGCATTCTTTTGAAAATATGTGCATTTGGATATATATGTAATATATGGGTACCCCCCCCTCTCTTTTCCGCCCCCCTACTTTCTCTGAACTCCACATAATGGAAATTTCCTTATTTCTATTGATTTGCTAGGAAAGTTTGATCTTGTAACGCAAGATCACTTGCAGAAAAACCGGAATAAGGAAATATACAATCATTATTTAAAAAAAAAACCAAAACCAATTCCAATTGAGCTTCGTGATATAATGGGTGAAGAATCTGTTACCTAGGTAATCGTTTTGAGAATCAAGGCTGCTAAGTGTTTCGGAGTAATTACTGACTGCACATCCCAATCAGGAGAAAGCTAATGTCGATGGTAATTAAATATGGAACTGATGGTGTGCAATCAAATGTTGCATCAGGACTATATGAACGTTTCATCAAGATTTTTTTTTTAATGTCCATTGAAGCTGGAATTAACAATCACTTTAAACTTTTTTTAAAAAAATCCTAAAATACTTTGCAGAGGGGGGCGGTGGATAACAATAATATGTCTATATTTGCTGATTTGTAATTTTTTTTGTTGTTAAGTAATTTCTAGAAATTTGAAGAAAAAAAAAAACTCTTTAGTCCATTAACACATGTTCAATTTTTAAGCATACACATTTTGATTGAATTGTATTCTGTTGTAGAGATATAAAATCTATAATGGATTTTATTTATATTTCTCTATCAGACCTTGACTGTGAATCTTGGAGGATTTGCTAAATATGTTCCAAATCAGGCTCTGCAGCACCTAAGGCCAACTCTATGTTGTGTGTGTGTGTGTGTGTGTGTGTGTGTGCGTGTGAGAGAGAGAGAGAGAAGAGAGAGAGAGAGAGAGAGAGAGAGAGAGAGAGAGAGATTGATAGATTTTACTTGCCATTTGATGTACATGATTTGACATGTTATTAAAGCTTCAATATACATTTCACAGAGACAGATGTATAAATGTGTTTTATGGTTTTCCTATTTGTCACTTTGACTGTGTGTGTTTGTGTGTGTGTGTGTATATATATATATATATATATATATATATATATATATATATATGTATATATATATATATATATATGTATTTATATATATATATAATATATATATATATATATATATATGTATGTAATTTATATTTTGGTATCAGTTTTCATTTTTTTCTCTTGATACCGCAGTTTTCGATTCATATTTTTTTTTTGAATTTTGTATTTTTGCTTTCTAAGGAAACCATCCATTTTCTTGTGTAATGATAGCATTTCCTGCTGATATCTGATTTCGATTGCAATTTCTCGGGTATTTCTGGTCCAATCTTATAAAATATTTATATGGTTGGAAAGAAAAGAAAATCTTTCTAAATATGTAATTTGTATATGCTTTTATCCAATGGTCAGCTTGTTTTTTTCTTGGATTAGTCTTATACATTTAATTGATGAATTTACAACGTTGATAATTTTTTCTTGTTTCATTGTGGAAAGTGCGGCATTATGATCAATCAATATGTTTCAATGAATTTTCTTTGAACAATAAATTAAAACTTTTTTTTTTTCAATAATAAAATTTTCAACTCTCATTCATATTTATTGAGAATTGCCAAAAATAATTTAAGAATTCAGATGAAAAAAAAAAATTATTTGTATTATTTTTTTGAGAAAAATCAGATCAATAGAGCATATGAAGATGGCCCCTGCTGTTAATTTGAAGGGAGCATTTCTTTAAAAAAAAAAAAAAAAAAAAGAAAGAAAGAAAAAAAAAAAACTGAAAAATTTCGGGAGTGCATTTCCTGAAGATTACCTTAATGTCATTCACCTATCAAAAATTCTCCAAACAAGTCTTTTCAGTAAAGTTGTATGCTAGGACCCCCCACCCCCATATACACTTAACTTTGCTGTAAGTGCTATCAATACTTTTACTTTCTTTCTTGCTGATTCTCTCTCTTTTTATATTTTCTTTTCTTTTTTTCTTTTCTTCTGCTTTTTTAAAAATTCTTTCTTATTCTCCTTTGTTATTTTCTTTTTATCAATTTTCTTCTCCCTTTCTTATAATTACTTTCTCTTTTTGTCCTTATTATTTCTCTACGTTCTTCTTCTTCTATGTTTTTCCCGCCTATTTTTCTATTTCCTCCATTTTTTACTATTCTCTTTTTGTCATTATTATTTCTCTACATTCTTCTCCTATGTTTTTGTCCTCCCATTTTTCTATTTCCTCCATTTTTGACTATTTTGATTTTTTTAAATTATCTCACAGGTATCAGTTTGATTTTTCTCACTGCTTCTTTTATTATTGACTTCCCAAACCCAAGAATCAAAATGTATTGAATTGCCATCAAGACTTTTACTGTTAAAGTTTAATTGTTTTTTTTTTTTTATTTACTTGGAATTAAAGCCTAAAAGGCAAAGTTAACTGACATGTTTTTAATGTTATGAGGAACAATAGTTAAAAAAAATGTTATTTGAAGTCTAAAAGTTCAAGTTAATGGATGTTATTTTTTTAACCTCTGAAGAACAATGAGGCAAGTCATTTTCTTACTGTCGGTACCATGTAACCGATTATATTCAATTTTACTTACCTATTTCTTTTTAAAACAGAATATGTAAGAAGTAATAATGAAAATGTAAATACCTTCAAACAGAGGTAATAAATGATAACTATGATGAAATAAGGATAGACAGGGGCAATGCTGGAGGTTGTGCCTAATATTTCAGTGTATCTTACTCTCAGACTCCAGTTACAGCCTGCCCTGTTGGCTGGGGCGTTAGATTGCACCTCTGCAGAGGGATAAGACTCCTCCAATGGGGCCACCTGTTGGCCGTGGGTGGCGACCCATGATGCTTAAGGATAGAGCCCAGGTGGATGAGCAGTTCATGACCTGCAATACTCCACTTTGACCCTATCTTGGGCTAGACGGGCGGTCAGAGAGGCCCCCTCTGATCAATCGGCTGGTCACGTCAAGCCCTAGCACCTATATGATTTTCCCAACCCTATTGCCCTTATGGCAAGCCCCAACCCCTTTTTATCATATGGGTGCTAGAAGGCGGTGGCTGCGGGTCTACATGTCCTGGGAATGACGTTAAACTCTATCTGATGGTGTGGTTCCAGTTTTGGAGGTTTGGGGAATGTGGAGCACCCCTTCATCACCATTGCTCACTGGTCCACTCTGACCCGGAGTGGTAGTACCTATTAGGGTCCCATCTATGGGTTAAATAGAAAAATGTATTTATAAAAAAATTGTATTATCCATTAAGAATTGATTCATTTCAAAACTTTATCGGCATTAAATGACCCACTGAGGTTGATAATGAAAATATAAATACCTTCAAACAGAGGTCATCATCATCATCATCATGTCATGCAGGCAGCACGGATATCCATGACAATCTCTCGCCAGCCTTCCCTATCATTTATTGCACCTGGGAGTTCTTCCTCGCTGCAGCCAGCATCTTTACATAGCTGGTCAATGTAGGTCCTTGCTGGGCGGCCCACTCTAGCTTGTCCATGTGTTGGCTTCCACAGGTGAACATCGCTTATGAGTTCGTCCTTGCTTCTCAAGCAGTGTCCTGCATGTCTAGTCCGTCTCACTCGGATGATCTGTGAGATAGGGGGCAGGTGACCATACAGCTGCTCCCTAGTGGGGTGCTGTCTCCACGACTTGTTCAGTACTGCATGCAACATTCTTGTGCAAGTCCCATCTAGCTTACTCTCAAGGCGCCTCGTCAGGGTCCAGGTGGTGCAGCCATACAGCAGTACTGATATAACTACAGCCTGGAAGAAATGTCGTTTAAACTATGATGAAATGCCTAAATAAGGATAGACAGGGCCAATGCTGGAGGTTGTGCCTAATATTTCAGTGTATCTTACTCTCAGACTCCAGTTACAGCAATCTGAATAGGAATAAAATAACCCAAACACTATCAAAAAGGGTGAGTGGCAGAGATTTAAAAACAATGTGTATGATTTATTACAGTCAGTATCTAATGGAGATGCAGAGAAACAACAGAGAAATATCATCATTAGCTGGAGAGATTTTGATATGTTGAACCAAAGATTCCTAAACTGCATTACAATATAAAATGTTGGATAAATGAAATAAAAAAGTTAAGACAAGAACTAAGAACTTTCATGAAGCAATAGAAAATCGTTCTAGCCGTGAGGAACATCATCTCCTTAAAGAACTTTGTAGCAGAAGAAATTCAATATTCTTTGAAGTGCATAAGGGGCATATGATCCTAAGAAAGGAAAAAGATCAAAAAGCAGATTAATTTTCAACTTTGTCTTCTCAAGGAAACTGCTTATGGGTAAAGGCAGAGTAGCCATTTAGAATGCACGGCCAAGGAAGTAAATATCTTCTTGTAAAATTCATTCAAAGACCCAAATAGAAACTAAGATCTTGGTTGCAACAATTTTTTTGATAAACCCAGAACGACTGAATTTGATACAAAGATACCAAAATTGAATGAAGTAGAGGCAGCAAGGTCAAATTCAACACCTTGACCCAGTTGAGTGTCTTACATTGTGTAGAAACACTTTCCTGAACTCTTGCAGATAATTTGGAAGATCTTGAAAGCAGTCAGGCTGAAGACTTCTGGATTCTGAAAGAGTTCTAAAGCCATAATCAATTTAGAATAATCTTTTTTCTTGAAACAGAAGGAATAATATTCTTCACAGTTATGTCCTGGCACATGACAACATTCCTTTTCAATAACAACTATATTGATATCTTGGTGTATAAGGGTACATACAGGGCTCATGACACAACTCATGAGAGAGGGGAAGGAGAGCAAGGGCAATCTGACAATTATATATATATATATATATATATATATATATAATCTGTTTTCAAATGCCTTAAAAGTAATAAAGAGTTCATCATTCGCATCTGATGAGTCAGGAGAATTAGACACTTTGTCTAAGCTTCCCGAAATAGTCTATAAAGCAAAACCTCTAAGTCTTTTGTTATTTCTTTAATTATATATATATATATATATATATATATATATATATATATATAAAAAGTAGTAATCCAATTTTTCTGGAATGGATTGATTTAACAGTAATTCCTAACAAATTACTGACAAGCAGTCAGATATCTTTGTTTCTTATTATTATTGTTTATTATTATTTTTATTTTTATTCCTATTTTTATTCACATCTTTTATTACTCTACAGCTGAGCAGGACAGGACAATTTAAAAGGAAGGGAGAGAGAAAAAAAAAATCTGTTTTCAAATGCCACGTAATAAGTAATAAAGAATTCATCATTCGCATCTGATGAGTCGGGAGAATTAGACACTTTGTCTAAGCTCCCCAAAATTGTCTATAATGCAAAACCTCTAAGTCATTTGTTATTTCTTTAATTATATATATATATATATATATATATATATATATGAGGTAGGTAAAAGGATAGTGAACAAAAAATAATAACTCAAAACAAATCTAAGAGTTGAAATATTTCGTCCTATTCATAAGGACATCTTCAGTCAAATGATTTTTATTCAAAGCAAAAATTACGTACATATGATATGATGAAGGAGTGAGTTAGTAGCGGAAATGAAAGGTAGGGAGGTTAGGGGCGGAATAAGGGATGAGGATAAGATTTTAAAAAATGAACTATTTCATGGTGGCCTTCACAACTTTATACTTTTTTTCCTAACAACATCTGTTGTTCGGCTATTGCACTAAGTATCATCAACCCATCATCCCTATACAAACCATTGAAGCTTCCATAATATACTCCCAGATAATCCCAATTGGCAGGAGAATGAAATCTCCAATAGGACTAATTTAAGGGATATGACCACAAATGGCTGATGTACTAAGTTTGAATATATTTCAATTTTCTTTGATAAACCCAGAACCACTGGAGATAGAATTTGATACAAAGATACCAAAATTGAATGAGGTACAGGCAGCAAGGTCAAATTCAATGTGGGTTTGGATATATTTCAAGCTAGAAAAATTGAGACCCTTTGTTTTTCAGAAATCATTGATAGAGCTCAGGAACAACTATTTCAATTTTATTAAAAAAAAAAAGCTGGCAAGAATCCTTTAGAAAATGTTTAAGTGCAGCAATAAGGACAAAGCAGCTGTGAAACGGGCAGTAATCTTGATAGATGGCTGACCAAGATTGGCAAGCCAGAACTGCCAGTCTAATTTAAAGCTAACATGTTGTGCTGCCATGTGTGTTATGGCTCCTGTTACTGTACGAAGTAACAATGACCACAGTGGAAATAATGGAATAGAGAAATGTTTCTAGCATAGATGCTTGTGTTACATAATTATTAGATTCCTAATATTTATGTACATTAGTGTAGAAACAAGATGGCGTTTTAAGTGCAGCTGACGGCCTTGAAGATTGAGTGACAAGCTTGACCTCAGTCCTCACCTACCTTCCGGGGATAGCCGTGAGAACCGGAAGAGAAGACCCTCTCTTCCGTTTTAGATTAGAAGTAAGTTGTCAGAGAATAGCAGCCAAGCTCGACGAAAGGATAAGTCGCGTTATACGTGCTCCCGTCTTAATCCGAGCAGATATCTGGGGATTTAAAAATAAAGTAAGATCAAAGTAAATCGGAGTCTTGTGTTATTACCTCTAAAAACTAACGATGACACAGGGCTTCTGATAAAGAGAAATCCCCAATAGAAGACCAGACCCGAAGTCCCCAAGAAAGTCCAGATACTAAAGACGGCCAGAAGAGATAGAAGAAGAAATAGAAGTAAGTGAAGAAGAAGACTGGGAATTGCCTAAGAACTTCAGAAATGGAATTTAGGAAAAGAAGCGAAGGAATAAAGATGAGGATGACTTTAGAGTAAGGCCTTTATTAGCTGATTCACACTATTTCTGTAAGGGGAAATATTTCCTGAGCAAGTCAATAGGTGTTTCCTCTTCAAAGTCTTGGAGTCAAAAGGGCTGAGAGACCTTTTTGGCACCAAGAATTTGGGGAGTTTTGTTCTGGTCTGAAGCCTTCTGGGAGAGTGTTACTTTTTTGTGTCTTTTTCAGTGTAACTTGTGGGGATTAATAAAAATAAAATTAAACCAAGTAAAAATAAATAAAACAAAAGTAAAACAAAACAAAACTAAATTAAATATAGAAAAAACTATATTTAATTTAGTTTTGTTTTGTTTTACTTTTGTTTTATTTATTTTTACTTGGTTTAATTTTATTTTTATTAATCCCCACAAGTTACACTGAAAGCACCAGTTCCTGCTAGATCACCAAAGTTAAGCTATTTATTACATAATTAGGTAACCAAGTCCTTTGTTTATCAAAAATGACTTATCCAACAAAGAGGCTGGAAAAAGTGAAAGGAAGTGCAGTAACAAAAGACCATCTGGTTGGATTTCTGGTGATACAACTTTAATTGCATCAGTTACAATATACAGCATTCAATTACAGTGTTCATCCGGGCTCCTTACTCTGACTTGCCCGTGCAGCACGTGCGACATTAATCAGCAGGCGTCAATCCTTCACATCCGGGCCACTCTGGACAGTTTAGTATTTCACATGCGTCAGGCCACGACTCACAATCAGTAGTCTGTGAGTTCAATCTCCCCACTCGCCTCTGATCTCATTCTGCATGCCAAACACAATCGTGCACGCTTCGAACCACTATGTCCGTGGTTTCTCTTGCCACAAATACTAACCTTGGAGTAGGGTAGGTAGGCTTTATAAACTTCAAAAAGTGATAACTAACTGGTTACCTTTGGCCCCTCGTTGGCAGATAAGATTAAATCTGGGAAATTATAATTTCCCCTCTATTTGACAGTTATAGGACTTTAGTGTTAATATATTCAACTGTGTTCATGAGCTGTTTTAATATAAACATACATCTCATTTCTATTACAATACAACAAATATCATTCTAAAATACAAAATGCATATTATTTAATTCTATGCAAAATAATCCAAGTTTATTTTAGAAACTAAAGCAACATTAGAGAATTAAAGGCAATTCAACAAAAGAAATGTTTTTTTTTTTAAATCTCCTTCAGGGGTGAGATTTTTTAAATTTTTTTTTTTAATAAAAATCAACTTTTCATATTGAATTGATTCAATTTTATGAAAAATATACCATAAATCTCCTTAAGGTAAAATATTTAAGAAAAAAAATCTGAGAATTTGGATATCATTTTATAAAATTGCTTATGATAGAATTAATAACATTCAGGACATTTAATACAAAGGACTTGATACTATTAATAAGAAAAGGTTTGATTTCTTTGGGGGTTGAGAGTTTTAGATATTTACCAAAGTTAAGTCTGGCACAAGATCAATGGGATCAGATAATTGTGTGATTCTAATCTTCCAATTATGGAGAGCATGCCTTGAAAAATCAGCATTTTAATTCCAATCTTTTTACCTGGATAATAATTTCCTACAAAAAATGCTATGCTCAGATTTTATTATTTTTTTCCAACAACGCAAAGTAGTTAATATTTTGGGAACTCACAATGTCTTGGGAGGATATTTTTTTTGAATTGGCACAGGAATAGAAGCTCACTAAATACCAACCACTTGTGGAATGGTGCCAAAATAGAGGTTGGCAGATTTATTGTGAGCTAATTGAAGTAGGATGTCAGAGTTTCATTGAGCAATTGCTGTGCAAAGTTCGAACAAGTATTGACATGGTTGGCACGACTAAAAAAAGGCAATAAGAACTATAACAGAGTTTGCGGAAAAGAAAAAAAACCCATGTAAATGGCTGTGGATCAAATAGGAGAGTAATTGGGAAAACAACCCTGAACACAATATATAAGTTATTGTCCCAGTTTTTAAAGAAAAAAATATAAAGTTGTGAAGGCCACCATGAAAGTCCCAGAGAATTTTATGTGTTTCGTTCTCAAGAACAGATTCTGGTTTATGCATATACCATTTTGTTGTATGGTCAAAATTAAATTTTTTGCATAATTCCCAGTGGATCACCTTCCCAACCCAGTCGTACCTAGCTTTGTATTCCCGTTGTGCTAGTTTGCTACATTCGCAGAGTACATGGTTTACAGTCTCATCTCTATTACCGCAAAGTCTACACTTACTATTTTGTTGGGTCTTATCAATTTTCGCTTTGATGTAGTTTGTCCTTATGGCATTATTTTGTGCAGCAATTATTAATGATTCAGTTTCTCTTTTGAGGTTTCCTTTTCTTAACCATTTCCAAGTCTTTTCACATGCAACCTATTCGATTTGTCGTTTGAAGTGTTCATATAATTGTTTTTCTTCCCATTTTTGTTTTCTAGTCTTTGTTGTTTTTCTGTTTGTCCATCTGTCACTTCTACTATTGTTGGCCACCATAAGTAATCTGTCTTTGCTATTTCTTGTGTAATCTTCAAGTTGTTGGATTGTGGTTTCTACGCAGTCTTCTATGTTGGCAAGACCTCTTCCCCCTTCCTTTCTTGACACTATTATTATTCACTCCTTTCGAGTTTTCACATCAGTGTTAGCTGATGGTCTTTCACTGGAGTCTGAGTGACAGCAAGTCTCCTCAGGTCTCCAGGACTCTTCTGAGTATTCTGGCAGATTGCAGCAGTGCAGTGTTCTGAATGGTTTCAATCCTTCCTCTGATTTCCAAACTTTCCAGACCCTTTTGTAATCCTTTTGGAACCGTTCCAAGTGCACCAACTACAATTTGTATCACTTTCATTTTCATATTCCATAACTTTTTCAGTTCTCTGGCAAGGTCCAGATATTTGTCCATTTTTTCATTTTCCTTTAGCTGCAAAATCCACCAATTGACAAGTTCTTTCTTTTTTTTTATCAACATTAGGTCTGGTCTTCTTGCTGGGATAAGGTGATCCGTTTTTATTTCAAAGTCCCAGAGAATTTTATGTGTTTCGTTCTCAAGAACAGATTCTGGTTTATGCATATACCATTTTGTTGTATGGTCAAAATTAAATCTTTTGCATAATTCCCAGTGGATCACCTTCCCAACCCAGTCGTGTCTAGTTTTGTACTCCCGTTGTGCTAGTTTGCTACATTCGCAGAGTATATGGTTTACAGTCTCATCTCTATTACCGCAAAGTCTACACTTACTATTTTGTTGGGTCTTATCAATTTTCGCTTTGATGTAGTTTGTCCTTATGGCATTATTTTGTGCAGCAATTATAAGTGATTCTGTTTCTCTTTTGAGGTTTCCCTTTCTTAACCATGTCCAAGTCTTTTCATGTGCAACCTCTTCTATTTGTCGTTTGAAGTGTCCATATAATTGTTTTTCTTCCCATTTTTGTTTTCTAGTCTTTGTCGTTTTTCTGTTTGTCCATCTGCCATTTCTACTATTGTTGGCCGCCATAAGTAGTTTGTCTTTGCTATTATTATTATTATTATTATTATTATTATTATTATTATTATTATTATTGCTATTATTATTATTATTATTATTATTATTAGTAGTAGTAGTAGTAGTATTAGTATTATTAGTAGTAGTATTATTAGTATTATTATTATTATTATTAGTAGTAGTAGTAGTATTAGTAGTAGTATTATTAGTATTATTATTAGTAGTAGTAATAGTAGTAGTAATAGTAGTAGTAGTAGTATTATTAGTATAATTATTAGTAGTAGTAATAGTAGTAGTAGTAGTAGTATATTTTAAAATCAGTTCTTATCAGTGCTGGTTTATCTTATCTCATTTATTTTTGCAGTTAAAATCTAAACTTCATTTGTTTATGTATTCATTTTTTTGCCAAACGTATATATGTGGCGGATTTCACTTTATGGGGTTTCCATTGTAACCTCATTCCAAATCCAGAATAACTATTTGTCTTTTCATCCATGATTTGCTATGCTTGATTTGGTTGTTTCATGTTGGATAATGGCTTAATGGTGTTCTCTCTCTATTCTCTTAGCAAAAGTATGTGTAGCAAAGTATGTGCTCTCATAAAGGTAAAAATAGTAGATGTATATGTATATATATATATATATATATGTAACAATGATGGAACAATCAGTAAGTTGAATGAATCCTTGCATCTGAGTTTATAAAAAAATCAATACCCAATCAAACCAATCAAAAGATTAAAACAGTTGTCTGAAAAATACATGAAATGATGGAAAATGTTAGAAAAAAAATTGATTACCAGCCACACCAATGGAAATTCCACTTTTTAAAAAAAACAATTTTATCAAAGGGAAATAATATAATTAAAAACAAAAGAAGATTGTTCCTTTTATTTATTACTCAGTTTAATAGTATGAAGAAAAATGTTCTTCCTTTCTTTCCTTTTTACTCATTTCTCTTTCTCTCTTTCTCTCTCTCTCTCTTTCTCTTTCTCTCTCTCTCTTTCTCTTTCTCTCTCTCTCTTTCTCTTTTCTCTCTCTCTCTTTCACTCTCTCTCATTCTAGGCTTGCTTTCTCTCTCTCTCTCTCTCTCTCTCTTTCTCTCTTTCTCTCTCATTCTAGGCTTGCTTTCCCCCCTCCCTCTCTCTCTCTCTCTCTCTCTCTCTCTCTCATTCTAGGCTTGCTTCCCCCCCCTCTCTCTCTCTTTCTCTCTCTCTTCTCTTTTCTCTCTCTCTCTTTCTCTTTCTCTCTCTCTCTCTCTTTCTCTTTCTCTCTCTCTCTCTCTCTCTCTCTCTCATTCTAGGCTTGCTTTCCCCCCTCTCTCTCTCTCTCTCACATTCTAGGCTTGCTTTCCTCTCTCTCTCTCCTCTCTCTCTCTCTCTCTCTTCTCCCTCTCTCTCATTCTAGGCTTGCTTCCCCCCTCTCTCTCTCTCTCTTTCTCTCTCTCTTTCTCTTTCTCTCTCTCTTTCTCTCTCTCTTTTTCTTTCTCTCTCTCTCTCTCTCTCTCTCTCTTCTCTCTCTCTCTCTCTCTCTCTCTTCTTTCTTTCTCCCCTTTATTTTTCTTTCTAACATGTATTGTATTCTTTTTCTTTTTCTTTCCTCTCCTTTCAATCAAACAAAATAGTCCATTGTTTAGGAGGTGATGATAGGGCATACCATTTGAGTTCATGCCTTCAGGTCTTATTCCATTAATATCATAGATAACAGTAATTAGTAATTGATTTAGTAAGAATAAAACTAGTATCACTTGTAACAAGAATAAAAGAAGTAGTAGTAGTAGTAGTAGTAATTATCACAATAATATTATAGTATTATCTGTGTTATTCTGACTATTGTCCTCATCTTCATTGTTATTTGTACAACGTTTCGTCCGATATGCCCTCCGGTCTTCTTCAGGTATTTCTTGTTGGACTCGGGAACTTTCTTTTTGATCTCGGGAACTTTCTTGTCGTAATTAAGAGCCATCACGGAGAAAAAAAATAAAAACAAAAAAAAAACATGAGTCTAGGTAAAAAATCATATATAAAAATGAATAGGTAGATATTCTAGCCAAATCAAGACATTAGGTTTATAAGTTCCCAAAATTCACACTCAATTGTCCAATTGGACACATGGCCTAGTGGATAATGTAGTTAGGTTAAGACAGTTCTAAGTGACTAAGTTCTAAGTTATCTCTGGATTCCGGGTTCAATCCTGAGTAGAGGCAGTAACATAGAAAAATAATTAACACAAAGAGAGGAGAGAGATAGACACAGGTAGACAGAGAGATGCGTAACTTACTCCTTTGGCCATTTGGTGATCTCTAGTCATTTCTATTCTTTCTCTCCATGTTAACTTCTGTTTCTAGATTCTTATTGGCTGTTCGTCTTTGATGCATTCCTTCTTCTTGGTCTGTTTTTTTGCCAAGACATTCATCAATCAAGAACACCATTTTTATTTAAACTTTTATTTACTTAACTAAAATTCTTCTTCTAACACAACGCACGTGTGCATAATGAGCCTGTGCTTCTCATCGGACGTCCAAGCAGGTACTGATCGGTTAACTCGGTCCCACGTGACTTCACGTACTTTGTGGGCTTTCTGTAATATTCCATGGAAAGTCCCGCCCGTGATATGAAAAGGGCCATCCCTTCAGAAATACAGGGGATTGACAATAATCTTATGCAACCGCATAGATTATGCAACACTAAGCTTAGTAAATCACTGTAGTACTATATCATCATCTCCTTGAAGAAAACCATGTAATGGAATGAATTCATAGACAAAATATATTTGATTAATTCTCTATTCTACATACTATATATATATATATATATATATATATATATATATATATATATATATATATAGTATGACTCAAAGGTAGCAAGATTACTTATGTTTCTTTTGTGAAAGTGAATCTTCTTCTCCTCTTTCTCTTCGTCTTTCTCTTCTTTAAACTTTTCCTGAGGAGAATTGACCTGCATCCATAGGAAACCTGTTAATGTCTTAATAACAATTTTCATAAAAGATAGGACCCATTTCAACGGGCATGCATTGTACCAACTGATATTAATCGAAAACTCGATTAATTCAACGGATGTAACCCTGAAGAATCAATCAATGAAACTCGAGTAGGTTACTTTTATCCATTTTATAAATAAATTTTTGCTCTACATTGTATTGAGCACTTTGTATTTGTTTTTTCTCAGTCTTAACCCCTGGATACTGTGCGCTTCCAACAATCGTACTCGTACCCACCGGTAAGCTACTACTCATACATTAACAGACACACACACATACATATATATATATATATATATATATATATAGTATGACTCAAAGGTAGCAAAATTACTTATGTTTCTTCTGTGAAAGTGAATCTTCTCCTCTTTCTCTTCGTCTTTCTCTTCTTTAAACTTTTCCTGAGGAGAATTGACCTGCATCCATAGGAAACCTGTTAATGTCTTAATAACAATTTTCATTTGGTTTTTAAATATGCTTTCCATTCACTTTTTGTTTTTGAAAATAGCAGTTATTTAATTTTGTTATTTTTTTCTTTTATTTCTAATGCATTTCTTTTTCTGTACTTCTTAACAACTCCATCGTAGAAGCAATATTTATTTTTTTGCATTTTTACTTAGATCTCATTCTTTTTGGAAAATATACCATTTTATTCTTTTTTTTGTCTTCGTTGTGACATCCATTAATGGAAGAACATCAAGAAAATGTTTCTGCGAGTGTTGATTTACACTTCTTAGAAGAAAGGAAGCTAGAGTTATGACCTATGTAACATTTTGGGATTCAAAAGATTTTTCTGAATAAATATCACTTTAAAAAAAGATCTTTCCTTCACTATATCCCATTGTAAGGATTAAAGTTCCAAATGCAAAACAAAGCCTTCACAAAACGTTTTCATCACGTCAGGGTCACCATTTGTAAGATTCAAAGTGATAATACTTGAATATAAAACTCCGACAAAGGTTGATAGACAAAACATTTTATATACAGCACAGAATAAACAGGGTACATAATACATAGAGGTGTACATGAACATACATAAATAAGTAATACAAAGTTACATGTAAAAGGATAAACATAAAAGCAACAGACATGAGACTAGGAATAGTCCATGCTGTATGAATCACTTACAGTAATGTAAGGGGGGGCCAAAGCCCCAACAAGAGGAGGGTAGACCTCAGTCTAACCCATAGTGTCTCGTACGTCGAGCAACAGGAAAAGAGAGAGACAGAGAAGTTCAAATCAGCCGCTTGAATACACCCGGCCCCTAGCGGGAACTAGCGAAACTAAACGGGTAGACAACTCCCCAGGCAAATACGAAAATAACGCCATACCATGAAGATTTGTTAGTGCAAATGTATTATATAGAACAAATGAATAGAATTTTTTTAATCTTCAAAAACATGTCAAACATTTTAAAAATGTAAAGTAATCTCATTGCTCATGAGAAACTTATGGAATAAAACTGTAAGATTCAAAGTGATATATACTTGAAGATAAAACTCCGACAAAGGTTGATAGACAAAACATTTAATATGGTACAGCCCATGGATAAACAGGGTACATAATACATAGAGGTGTACATAAACATACATACAAAAGCAGAGATAATGACACATTCATGAATGGTAAAATACAAGATATTTAGGTATCAAAGAGATACCTAAATGTACATAAAAACATAGTTACGGATACATGACTAAAGGATAGTCATATATCGTATATGAGACTTACTAGCAGTGAGTGGCCAGTGTTAAGGGCCGAAGCCCCAACGAGAAGGGGGTAGACAGAGTCTAACCCATAGTGTCACGTAGGTCGAGCCGCAGGGAAAGAGAGAGAAAGAGACGTTCAAATCAGCCGCTTAAATATCCAAGGCCCCTAGTGGGAACCAGCGAAACTAAACGGGCAGACAACTCCCCGGGCAAATACGAAAATAACCCCACAAAACTAAATGCCAGAATTCTGGTAATATAAGATGACATCAAATTCTAATAAAACTAAGAAGAATATTAATAATATTATTGAGATATTGAGCAATACTAACTTCTTAGGAGATGTATGTATATACAATTGGGTTTTATTTTACTAGTTATTATAAAAGTAGAACTTTTAATCTGCTATCTATTAATAATGGAGATTCACTTCCGGTTTTTGTCTGTAACAAAAATTACATCACTGCTTAAGTCACTATACACGAAATCGTCATAACATTGAATAAAATTTATTCTATGTTATTTTGAGTGTATTTATTCAATAAATACACTCAAAATTTGAACATGCAACATTAGACAGTCCTCATTGTTTTTTAAAACAAGTTTTAATAAATACATACCTGGTATTATATATCTATATATAGTTTGTTTTATTTTAATACATATTTAAAGTTTACATTTAAAAATTGTTTTATTTTTTAATCCTCTAATGAATTTGATGATTTTACTTACTTAGGGTACAAACTCGTTGACATTGAATTTTTAACTCCCACCCCTCAGGCAATATGTTTCAAAATTTTATTTTTACATCGCCCGATTAATTGTTTCATCGCTGATTAATTGTTTCCGTTGTTTGGAAATTTTAATTCTTACAACAGTTCTCATCAAACCTTTACATCTATTAAAAATTTATGGTTTAGTCAAATCAGGATTATATTCTTTCACAGGAAAAGATTTTTTATAAAAGCCATTTCTTTCTATCATTCAATTTTTGAATAATATTCTTACAATTTGTTACAATTAGATCAAAATCAGTTGACTTAAAAAAAAAGAAAAAGATTTTTTTTCTTTTCTTAATTCCATCAAATTAATTTACTACTGCTGCCTTATCTACAATGTATATCTTACCATATTAAATTAAAAAAAGAAAGGTAAGTATCATAAAAACAATCAAATTGAATAATAATTAAACCATTTCAGACAATTATTAAACTAATTGGACCAAGTGTAATTAGATTTTTTACTTATTCATCTCTTTTACTTATCTTTCTACCATTTTCTATCATTTTTCTTATATTTTTTTTATTTACTTTACTTCTATTTCCTCCTCTTCATAATCATTGTCATTTTTGTCTTTTTCTTTAAATTTTATTTCCCTTTTTTTATTTCTCTTCATCATATTCCTTTTTGACTATTTCTCATTCTTCTCTTTTTTTAATATTAACTTTGATCATTTTCTCTTCTGTCTTTTTATTGTTTTATCATTCTTTTTCACATTCTTTTTTCTTTCATTCTTTTTATCATTTTTATCATCATTCTTTTTTATCATTCATTCTTTTTCATCATTCTTTTTATCATCATTTTTTTCATCATTCTTTTTATCATTCATTCTTTTTCATCATCATTCTTTTATCATCATTCTTTTTTATCATCATTTTTATCATCATTCCTTTTTACATCATTTTTCATCATTCTTATCATCATTCTTTTATCATCATTCTTTTTTTTATCATCATTCTTTTTATCATCATCTTTTTATCATCATCTTTTTTTTATCATCATTTTTATCATCATTCTTTTTATCATCATTCTTTTTTATCATCATCATTTTTATCATCATTCTTTTTTTTTATCATCTTTTATCATCATTCTTTTTATCATCATCATTTTTATCATCATTCTTTTTATCATCATTCTTTTTTATCATCATTCTTTTTATCATTCTTTTTATCATCATTCTTTTTATCATTCTTTTTATCATCATTCTTTTTATCATCATTCTTTTTTATCATCATTCTTTTTTTATCATCATTCATTTTTATCATCATTCTTTTTTTATCATCATTCTTTTATCATCATTCTTTTTTATCATCATTCTTTTTTTATCATCATTCTTTTTTATCATCATCATTTTTATCATCATATTTTTATCATCATTCTTTTTTATCATCATCTTTTATCATCATTCTTTTATCATGATCTTTTTATCATCATTCTTTTATCATCATTCTTTTTTTATCATCATTCTTTTTTCATCATCATTCATCATTTTCATATCATTCTTTTTATCATCATCTTTTTTATCATCATTCTTTTTTTATCATCATTCTTTTTTCATTCATTCTTTTTATCATCTTTTCATCATTCTTTTTATCACCATTCTTTTTTCATCATTCATTCATCATCATTTTTATCATCATTCTTTTTATCATCATCATTTTTTTTATCATCATTCTTTTTTATCATCATCTTTTTTATCATATTTTCTTTTTTATCATCATTCTTTTTTTATCATCATTCTTTTTATCATCATTTTTTTTTTATCATCATCTTTTTTATCATCATTCTTTTTTATCATCATCTTTTTTTTATCATCATTCTTTTTTATCATCATCTTTTATCATCATTCTTTTTTTATCATCATTTTTATCATCATTCTTTTTTTCATCATCATTCTTTTTTATCATCATTCTTTTTTATCATCATTCTTTTTTTTCATCATTCATCATTTTTATCATCATTCTTTTTATCATCATCATTTTCATCATCATTCTTTTTTATCATCATTCTTTTTTTCATCATTTCTTTTTTATCATTCATTCTTTTTATCATCATTCTTTTTATCATCATTCTTTTTTCATTTTATCATCATTCTTTTTTAATCATCATCATTATCATCATTCTTTTATCATCATCATTCTTTTTTATCATCATTTTTTTTATCATCATTTCTTTTTTATCATCATCATTATCATCATCATTTTTATCATTCTTTTTTATCATCATCATTTTTATCATCATTCTTTATCATTTTTATCATCATTCTTTTTTCATCATCATTCTTTTTTTTATCATTCTTTTTTCATTCTTTTTATCATCATCATTTTTATCATCATTCTTTTTTTATCATCATTCTTCTTATCATCATTCTTTTTTTTATCATCATTCTTTTTTATCATCATTCTTTTTTTATCATCATTCTTTTTCATCATCATTCTTTTTATCATCATTCTTTTTTTATCATCATCATTTTTATCACCATTCTTTTTATCATCATTCTTTTTATCATCATTCATTTTATCATCATTTTTTTCCTTTTTTATCATCATTTCTTTTTTTTATCAAATCATTCTTTTTTCATCATTCTTTTTATCATCATTCTTTTTATCATCATTCATTCATTCTTTTTATCATCATTCTTTTTTATTCAATCATTCATTCTTTTATCATCATCATTCTTTTTATCATCATCTTTTTATCATCATCATTTTTATCATCATCATCTTTTCATCATCATCATTCTTTTTTTCATCATTCATTTTTTTATCATCATTCTTTTTTATGATCATTCTTTTTATCATCATTCTTTTTATCATTCTTTTTTATATCATCATTCTTTATCATCATCTTTTTTTCATCATTCTTTTTATCATCATTCATTTTTATCAATCATCATTTTTATCATCATTCTTTTTTCATCATTCTTTTTTCATATTCTTTTATCATCATTCTTTTTTTATCATCATCTTTTTTATCATCATCATCATCATTTTTATCATCATCATTCTTTTTTTATCATCATTCTTTTTTTTATCATCATCATCATTCTTTTTATCATCATTCTTTTTATCATCATTCTTTTTTTTCATCATTCTTTTTATCATCATTCATCATCATCTTTTTATCATCATTTTTTTCATCATTCTTTTTATCATCATTCTTTTTTATCATCTTTTTTATCATCATTTCTTTTTTTTATCATCATTCATTCATCTTTTATCATCATTTTTATTCATCATTTTATCATCATTCTTTTTATCATCATCTTTTTTATCATCATTCTTTTTATCATCATTCTTTGTATCAACATTCTTTTATCACATTCTTTTTATCATCATCTTTTTTTATCACCATTCTTTTTTTTATCATCATTTCTTTTTATCATCATTCTTTTTATCATCATTCTTTTATTCATCATTCTTTTTATCATTCTTTTTTATCATCATTCTTTTTATTATCATTCTTTTTATTCTTTTATCATCATTTCTTTTTATCATCATTTATCATCATTTCTTTTTTATCATCATTTTTTTTATCATCATTCTTTTTATTCATTTTTCATTCTTTTTCATCATTCTTTTTATCATCATTCTTTTTATCATCATTCCTTTTTTTATCATCATTCTTTTTTTATCATCATTTCTTTTTTTCATCATTCTTTTTTATCATCATTTTTTTTTATCATCATTTCTTTTTATCATTCTTTTTATCATCATTCTTTTATTATCATATTCTTTTTATCATCATTCTTTTATCATCATTCGTTTTTATCGATCATTCTTTTTATCATTCTTTTTATCATCATTTCTTTTTTTATCATCATTCTTTTTTATCATCATTCTTTTTTTATCATCATTCGTTTTTATCATCATTCTTTTTATTATCATTCTTTTTTATGATCATTCTTTTTTTATGATCATTCTTTTTTTATCATCATTCTTTTTTATCATCATCATTTTTATCATCATTCTTTAATCCTCATCTTTTTAACATCATTAAAACTTTTTACTCTTTCTAATTCATTATGTTTTCTATTTAGTTTCTCCTTTTCTACTTTTACTCTTTATTTAATACGGGCGATGTAAAAATAATTTTTTGAAAGATATTGCCTAAGGGGATGGGAGATGAAAATTCAATGTCATAGAGTGTGTACCATAAGTATGTATAATCGTCAAATTTATTAATGGAGTAAAAAAAAAAAGAAAGAAAAAAAAAGACAATTTGAAATGGAAACAGTTCCGATAACTTTAAATATTATATTAGAATAAAACAATCTATATATAAATATATAACGTCGGGCATCTATTTATTGAAACAATGAGGATTGTCTAACGTTGCATGCTCACATTTTGAGTATATTTATTCTATGTTATGGCGTTGGATTATGTGTTGGGTAATGTGATGTAAGCAGTGACGTAGTTTTTGTTACAGACAAAAACCGGAAGCGAATCTCCATTATTAATAGATGTTTTTTCTTCTAATTTTCTTTATTTACCTTTTTCTGAATTCTTCCTCTTTCATTTTACCTTTTCTTTTCCCATCTATTTTTCGATTCCTACAATATTTCCTTGTTATTCTCTTTTCTCACTTTTATCTTTTACTACATTCGCCCAATTATTTTGATTCCAATAATTTTGTCTCTAACTTATCAATGAAATCCAACTTAAGTGAGCTTAGTTTCAACACTTAAACCTCTGCATTAAAAAAAATAAACCAATCAAAGCAATTAAAAACATAAATCTTAAACACAATCTCTTTTCAAATTGATTTAATCTCATCTCAAGTTATCTCCCATTTATTTCATCTCGCAAACTAGAAAACAATTTTTACAATTTTCAACACAACATTGGTTTGGTTTGTTTTGTTTTACGGCATATCAACCTCAGTGGGTCATTTAATGCCGATAAAGTTTTGAAATAAATCAATTCTTAATGGATAATACAATTTTGTTATCAATACATTTTTCTATTTAACCCATAGATGGATCCCTAACAGGTACTACCACTCCGGGTCAGAGTGGACCAGGGAGCAATGGTGATGAAAGGGTGCTCCACATTCCCCAAACCTCCAAAACTGGAACCTCACCATCAGCTAGAGTTTAACGTCATTCCCAGCGACATGTAGCCCGCAGCCACCGCCTTCTAGCACCCATATGATAAAAAGGGTTGGGGCTTGCCATAAGGCAATAGGGTTGGGAAAATCATATAGGTGCTAGGGCTTGACGTGACCAGCTGATTGATCGGGGGGCCTCTCCGACCGCCCGTCTAGCCAAAAGATTAGGGCCAAAGTGGAGTATTGCATGTCACGAACTGCTCATCCACCGGGGTCTATCTTAAGCATACGGGGTATCTCTCTCTTTTTTTT
>CM042168.1:1185024-1206995 GCA_023376005.1 Doryteuthis pealeii
ATTAATAATTGTCTGAAATGGTTTAATTACTATTCAATTTGATTGTTTTTATGATACTTACCTTTCTTTTTAAATTTTAATATGGTAAGGATATACTGGTAGATAAGGCAAGCAGTAGTAAATTAATTTGATGGAATTTAAGAAAGAAAAAAAATCTTTTTCTTTTTTTTAAGTCAACTGGATTTTGATCTAATTGTAACAAATGCTAAGAATATTATTCAAAAATTGAATGATAGAAAGGAAATGGCTTTTATAAAAATATTTTCCCGTGAAAGAATTATAATCATTGATTTGACGGAAACCATAAATTTTAATAGATGTAAAGGTTGATGAGAATTGTTGTAAGAATTTAAAATTTATCCAAACAACGGAACCCAATTAATCATTAGGAATACTCATTTATATAAGAATGCTAAAAAACACTTTGACTTAAAACTTTTAATATAGAAAAGATTAGCGATTCTGGAATTAGCTATATGATGGTCGACTACATATTACTTCTTACCATAATTAATTTAAAAGAAAGGTAAGTATCCAAAAACAATCCAAATTGAATAGAATTAAACCATTTCAGACAATTATTAAACTAATTGGACCAAGGGTAATTAGATTTTTTCTTATTCATCTCTTTACTTATCTTTCTAACTTTTTCTATCTTTTTCTTATATTTTTATTTACTTTACTTCTATTTCCTCCTCTTCATAATCATTGTCATTTTTGTCTTTCTTTAAATTTTATTTCCCTTTTTTATTTCTCTTCATCATATTCCTTTTTGACTATTTCTCATTCTTCTCTTTTTTTTAATATTAACTTTGATCATTTTCTCTTCTGACTTTTTATTGTTTTTCTATCTTTTTTCACATTCTTTTTATCATCATTCTTTTTTATCATCATTCTTATTCATTCATTCTTTTTATCATCATTCTTTATCATCATTCTTTTTTATATCATTCTTTTTTATGATCATTCTTTTTATGATCATTCTTTTTATCATCATTTTTTCATCATTCTTTTTTATCATCATTCTTTTTTATCATCATCATTCTTTTTTATCATCATCATTCTTTTTTATCATCATTCTTTTTATCATCATTCTTTTATCATCATCATCTCATTCTTTTATCATTTTATCATTCATTCTTTTTATCATCATTCTTTTTATCATCATTCTATCATTCTTTTTTATCATTCATTTATCATCATTTTTATCATCATTCTTTTTATCATCCTTCTTTTTATCATCATTCTTTTTATCATCATTCTATCATTCATTCTTTTTTTATCATAATCATTTTTATCATCATTCTTTTTTATCATCTTCTTTTTTTTTCATCATTCTTTTTATCATTCTTTTTATCATCATTTTTTTTATCATCATTCTTTATCATCATCATTTTTATCATCATTCTTTTTTATCATCATCATTTTTATCATCATTCTTTTTTTATCATCATTTTTTTATCATCATTCTTTTTTTATCATCAATCATTTTATCATCATTCTTTTTTATCATCATCTTTTTATCATCATTCTATCATCATTCTTTTTTATCACAATCATTTTTATCATCATTCTTTTTATCATCATTCTTTTTTATCATCCTTCTTTTTTTATCATCATACTTTTTATCATCATTCTATCATCATTCTTTTTATCATCATTCTTTTTATCATCATTTTTATCATCATCCTTTTTTATTCATCATCTTTTTTATCATCATCATTTTTATCATCATTCTTTTTTATCATCATCATTTTTATAATTCTTTTTATCATCATTCTTTTTTATCATCCTTCATCATTCTTTTTATCATCATTCTTTTTTTATCATAATCATTTTTATCATCATTCTTTTTTTCATCATTTTTTATCATCATCCTTTTTTATCATCATCTTTTTATCATCATCATTTTTATCATCTCTTTTTATCATCATTCTTTTATCATCATTTTTTCATCATCATTTTTATCATCATTCTTTTTATCATCATTCATTTTTATCATCATTTTTTATCATCATTCTTCTTTTATCATCATTCTTTTTATCATTCATTCATTTTTTATCATCATTCTTTTTATCATCATTCTTTTTTATCATCATTCATCATTCTTTTTTTATCATAATCATTTTATCATCATTCTTTTTTATCATCATTCTTTTTCATCATTTTATCATCATTCTTTTTATCATCATTCATTTATCATCATTCTTTTTATCATCATTCTTTCATCATCATTTTTATCATCATTTTTATCATCATTCTTTTTATCATCATTCTCATCATCATTTTTATCATCATTCTTTTTATCATCATCATCATTCATTTTTATCATCATTCTTTTTTATCATCATCATTTTTATCATCTTCTTTTTATCATCATTCTATCATCATCTTTTTTTATCATAATCATTTTTATCATCATCATTTTTTATCATCATTCTTTTTTCATCATTAAAACTTTTTACTCTTTCTAATTCATTATGTTTTCTATTTAGTTTCTCCTTTTCTACTTTTACTCTTTATTTAATACGGGCGATGTAAAAATAATTTTTTGAAAGATATTGCCTGAGGAGATGGGAGCTGAAAATTCAATGTCATAGAGTGTGTACCCTAAGTATGTAAAATCGTCAAATTTATTAAAGGAGTAAAAAGAAAGAAAGAAAGACAATTTGAAATGGAAACAGTTCCGATAACTTTAAATATTATATTAGAATAAAACAATCTATATATATAACTATATAACGCCGGGCATTTATTTATTGAAACAATGAGGATTGTCTAATGTTGCATGCTCACATTTTGAGTATATTTATTCTATGTTATGACGTTGGATTATGTGTTGGGTAATGTGACGTAAGCAGTGACGCAGTTTTTATTACAGACAAAAACCGGAAGTGAATCTCCATTATTAATAGACGTTTTTTTTTTCCCTAATTTTCTTTATTTACCCTTTTCTGAATTCTTCCTCTTTCATTTTACCTTTCTTTTCCCATCTATTTTTCGATTCCTACAATATTTCCTTGTTATTCTCTTTTCTGACTCTTATCTTTTACTACATACGCCCAATTATTTTGATTTCAATAATTTTGTCTCTAACTTATCAATGAAATCCAACTTAAGTGAGCTTAGTTTCAACACTTAAGCCTCTGCTTTAAAAAGAATAAACCATTCAAAGCAATTAAAAAACATAAATCTTAAACACAATCTCTTTTCAAATTGATTTAATCTCATCTCAAGTTATCTCCCATTTATTTCATCTTGCAAACGAGAAAACAATTTTTACAATTTTCAGCACAACATTGGTTTGGTTTGTTTTGTTTTATGGCATATCAACCTCAGTGGGTCATTTAATGCCGATAAAGTTTTGAAATAAATCAATTCTTAATGGATAATACAATTTTTTTTATAAATACATTTTTCTATTTAGCCCATAGATGGGACCCTAACAGGTACTACCACTCCGGGTCAGAGTGGACCAGTGAGCAATGGTGATGAAGGGGTGCTCCACATTCCCCAAACCTCCAAAACTGGAACCTCACCATCAGATAGAGTTTAACGTCATTCCCAGGACATGTAGACCCGCAGCCACTGCCTTCTAGCACCCATATGATAAAAAGGGGTTGGGGCTTGCCATAGGGGCAATAGGGTTGGGAAAATCATATAGGTGCTAGGGCTTGACGTGACCAGCCGATTGATCGGAGAGAGCCTCTCCGACCGCCCGTCTAGCCAAAGATAGGGCCAAAGTGGAGTATTGCATGTCATGAACTGCTCATCCACCTGGGTTCTATCCTTAAGCATCACGGGTCGCCACCCACGGCCAACAGGTGGCCCCATTGGGGGAGTCTTACCCCTCTGCAGAGGTGCAGTCGGTGCATTCTAACGCCCCAGCCGACAGGGCGGTCAACACAACAATGAAAAAACATGAAAAAGAATTTGAAAATTAAAGTTACATTGAAAATGTGATATTTGATTAACTTAGAAAATAAAATTCAGCTCATTAAACTTTAAAAAGTTGACTTAAGAATATATAAACAAAATATAGTAGGAAGCGCGTGGTGCAATGGTTAAAGTCATGGGAAATGGACTCGTCGCCCCGAGTTCAAATCTTGGACGTGGTAATTGCATTTCACTTTGCACTAATACCCTTGGGAAAGGTATGAATCCTACTCTACCTCCAGCTATGGATAAATAGTAGAGCAGACTGGGCTCTTTAACCTTGGTTAGGCAACCAGTCTAGGAGAAGGAAAACTCTGTGATAAGTTCAAATGTTGCAGCCTAACCATGCAGTTACTCAGTTCCTAATGACACCACTATAACAGATTAAATAGTTACTGCCACTACTGCCAGGAAGAGTCCATTAAGCTGAGGAGGTGTTTGACTGTTCCACTGTCCAATAGTTAACAATCTGTAACAGTCATTTCCAGACTGCAGGTTCAATCATGGCTAAGGGTGAAAGTAACACAGAATAACAATTAACACTCTGAATTCAAACCTATTGAACTCCGCTTAAGAAATTGACCTTGTGTCACATCCTGCTCGTACGGAGGGGTTGGTAAATATATATATATAAACAAAATATTGAATTCTATATTTGATCAAGCATATTTGTGTGTGTATACATATATATTAATAAAATCAAATCAAAATTCAATTACATAAATGAGCAGGAAGTAAAACTCTTAATACATTTCTTTAACAGCCAATTACTATGAGCTTTTCTGGCTGTTGTAGAAGCATTCCTTTAATTGCTGTAAGTCATATTAGTTGTGCTGCTAAAACTAATTCAAACTGTATATTCATTTTATTAATTCTTTTTGTTAGCAAAACTCATTGTTTTGCTAATGTTTTGGTAATTTCATGAATTCTTTGGAGCTGACATATTTTTGTTTGCATGTGCATAAGTTTCCAGCTATTCTTTTTTTTTAAAAATTTTCACTCTTTTTCTTAGAATGTTTCTTTTTAAGAATATAACTGTATATACCACTTATAACTCTGTTAACTTTTGTCAATTATTTCATTAGTAGACCGCCCTGTCGGTGGGGCGTTAGAATGCACTGACTGCACCTCTGCAGAGGGGTAAGACTCCCCCAATGGGGCCACTTGTTGGCCGTGGGTGGCGACCCGTGATGCTTAAGGATAGAGCCCAGGTGGATGAGCAATTCATGACTTGCAATACTCCACTTTGGCCCTATCTTGGGCTAGACGGGTGGTCGGAGAGGCCCCCTCCGATCACTTGGCTGGTCACGTCAAGCCCTAGCACCTATATGATTTTCCCAACCCCTTTTTATCATATAGGTGCTAGAAGGCGGTGGCTGCGGGTCTACATGTCCTGGGAATGACGTTAAACTTTATCTGATGGTGAGGTTCCAGTTTTGGAGGTTTGGGGAATGTGGAGCACCCCTTCATCACCATTGCTCCCTGGTTCACTCTGACCCGGAGTGGTAGTACCTTTTAGGGTCCCATCTATGGGTTAAATAGAAAAATGTATTTATAAAAAAATTGTATTATCCATTAAGAATTGATTTATTTCAAAACTTTATCGGCATTAAATGACCCACTGAGGTTGATATGCCGTAAAACAAAACCAAAACAAACAATCATTAGTAGAGTTATTTTTATGTAATTTTCTCGGATAAAAGATTCATTTACAGAATGCAAATACTTTTATAGAATACGATTGAGCTCCTCTTTATTATTTGATAGTTTTTTAATAAAAAAAATCAGTTAATGATGGTTAATTTCAATGACTCTTTAAAAGCTCACATTTTCCCCTTCTGTTCTGTGTGGACCCAAAGAATAATGTCTTTTTTTTGTCTATATTTGTTTTGATTCATTGTTTTTCTTGTGGGAATGGTTGTTTTTTGGAAATTTTATTCCGTAAAGAAATATGTTACAGATTAAATGTTTTAATTACTTTTGTAAAGAAAATAATTAAAATTATATTAGGATTTTGTTTTTGTTTCTTTTGGACCAGTGAGTATTTTGTGTGAAATATAATTTCAGACAAAATACACACAAGCCAAAACCGTTTTCTGATCTAACCTGTTCATCAGTTTGTTTTTCACAGATGAACATCTTTTTATCTACTCTGAGGCAATGTTCAAATCAAATAAACTTCAACAGCACTTTCCAATTCAATTAGTTTTCTTTTCTTTCTTATAGTCAATTGTTGTAAATTCCCTTCTGGCTTGAACAGAGAATAGACAAAATAGCAATTAACTAAACAAAAAAATCTAAAATTGCCTGTTTTAACTCTTCTTTATCTAATATACATTTTTATTTGATGAGGATTAAGTGTTAGATCAAAAAGACATTGTTGGCTAAGAGGTTTTAGATTTCCATTCATTTTGTTACGAACGCCTGTGCTGATTAGGAACGATCAAACACAGTGTCGCACAAGAAAGAAAAAAAAATATACGATAAAGGTCCCAGGTATGAAACGCTAACGGTTTCATAGAAGGGATAAAAGGGGAATAATCAAGCCTTCTACTTCCCGCTCCAGAAAGGTAGTGAATAAGCCGAATGGACACTGGTCAAACCAAAGAAAACACGGACACAATATCATACATTTATAACAAACAAAACAAATAGCTTTTTATTATAAAATAAATAGCAGCAGCTGACAATCCTGGGTATTAGCCGGGAATTCAATTAATACAGCAACATATTTTCTTTCAAGGATTCTCTCCTTCTTTCTTTTTTTTTTATATGTTTATAAAGTTCACAATTAAAAGCTTATATAATGGTCACAGTTAAAAGTTTGTATAAAATGGTCATAGTCAAAAGTTCATATGAAATGGTCACAGTTAAAAGTTCAAAAGTGTTCTTGAAGCTATGGAGTCAAATGTGATAATGCAAAATATTTAAACAATGAGAGACTTACATTAATGAAGAGATCTCTTTGAAACGTTCCTTTTTCATTTCTCGTATTAATTCAGTGTCACGTAAAATAGGTTTTCTTTTCCTTTTCTTTTTCACACAATAACTTTACAAATCTCCTTAGCAAATAGTAGGCCTTTTAAAATCACTCGATACACGTTTAAGGTTCTGCTTTTCCTCTGTCTCATATCTCATAGTAGCAGCGAATTTCCTCATATGTCTGATCGCTTTGAAATCTTCTTAACTTGTGTCTTTTAAAACTATTTCTTTCTTTCTTTTCACCAAATTGGCGGGAAGTTCAATCGAACGCTATGTATGAGTTTGGGGTCACGGCGTACTTAAAAGTTCACTAAAGTTTGTGGCTGGTTTTGGCCACCGGTGTGAGGGGGGTGAAGGGTGGGGGTGTTATGACTCTTAGTTAATAAAGGGTCGGATTTGGAATGCAATATATTTTATCCTTTTTCTGACTTCCTCCTTAACCCGTTTTGTTTTTCTCTCTATCATTCAAACATTTAGTAGGGGTGAAATGTACTATTACATACACATATTCATGACAATTTTCAATTCAGCGTATGAATAGCACAGGGATCTGTGTGGTAAAGTAAGGAGCTGATGGTAGGTGTGGCGCTCCACCTCAGATGCAAAAACAACAATCTCCTTGGTCTAGCACTAGTGAAAATGGGATAGACTCCCTCACTGATTGGCTGATACCGACTTGAGGCCACCCCGACGACTTTACTTTTTACTTCATCTTCATCATCAAGTCGCACTGACAGCCTGGATATCCATGACTCTTTCTCTCTAAACATCCCTATCAGTCATCGCCCCTAAGAGGCTCCGTTACGATTTTTGTGGCCATCTTATGCTTCAAGCAAGAGCACGCTCCAGCGGAGATCCCTTGTGTTAAGCGGTGTGGGATCCTTAGTGAAGAAACCTTTGGTTGCTCCTTGGTGTCCTTGAGTGTTGGGTATGGTCCTTTGGTTGTTCCTTGATGTCCCTTAATGTTGGGTATGATCCTTTGGTTGTAGACGTTACCATATACTTGTAAAACAAGAATCTATTTAACCATTTTTATAAAATTTATCATTTTGCCTTATGAGGCCATTTTTATTAAGAATAAGTTTTTTAAATTTATTTTTTGATGTCTCAACTTTAGAATTGCATTAAATCTTATTATAATGGAGATTGTGTGTTTTTCTGTCTGTAACCGAAACTATATTACTACTCAAGTCACAATTCCCTTAGTTATTGACATTACATTCACCATGAATTTATTTTTATTTAAACCTCAATTATTGATAAAATTGTTTTACATTATTAATACTGTTAACCATATCTACTTACTAACAACATACAATTATATTTATATATACAAAAAATAGCGGTTTACAGTGTGAACGGGAAGGCTAATTTGCATATTGATATTAAAAATGTGATTTTAATAAATATGTGTTAAGTATTATTGATTTCTAACTGTTTGGTTTTATTTTAATGAATATAAGCAAAAATCTCTTCAATAAGTCTTAAAAGAAATTCATTAACAAGAAAAAATAACTGTCATTTTATTCTTTACTTCCTCTTTTAACTAAATATTTATATGAGAAAAAATAACAATGAAAGACGAGAGTGATGGAAGAGTAAGTTTCAGTTGTTCTGTTTTTCGATTATACTCCCTCTGTTTCAAATCTTTTTATCTGCAGTCTTATTTATTTTCATTAGCCTTTCTAATTTAATATAATATTTTATTACATTAAAACTTAAATACTTGCACCCGGAGGGTGCGTATATTAGCTAGTACAAATAAGAAAGCTATAAGTACAACTTAGATTCATATTATCAACTATCAATATTAAAAAATTCTTTGCAACTATATTATTTTAAGACCACCATATTCGTTTTTCTTGTGTTATTACTGCTTGAAATATGATATATTTTACTTACAGTTTAGAAATAAGTTAAAGTTTTTGAAGTTGCTGTGGAATTCTTAATAAAAGGGTCAGGATCGGGTTTATTGCCTGGTGTCTGAGGTGCCTCAAAAGAAAAATGCTGAAGGGATTCACACACTTCTTACACTGACCACTCCATAAGCTTTAGCTCACCACATTAAAAAGTCCTTGTGTCAATCTGACCTGGTGGGAGATCAGAAAAATACTTACTCAAAAGCTTACCATCACACAGAATTTCTATCGGATTCATAATTGCATCTTCTTCACTATTGTAAAACAAATTTAAGTTGAACAAAAAGATTCTTTAATTACATTAACTATTAATGATTATTTTTTTCATATTTTATTTATTTTTCAAAGTAAGTAATCAACAGCCAAGATGGTTGAATCATATGAATCACTATGTCTCCATAGTGTTGACATTTTTAGGGTTGAAACAATCAAATATTAACCGCCCTGTCGGCTGGGGTGTTAGAATACACCGACTGCACCTCTGCAGAGAGGTAAGACTCCCCCAATGGGGCCATCTGTTGGCCGTGGGTGGCGACCCGTGATGCTTAAGGATAGAACCCAGGTGAATGAGCAGTTCATGACATGCAATACTCCACTTTGGCCCTATCTTGGGCTAGACGGGCGGTCGGAGAGGCCCCCTCCGATCAATCAGCTGGTCACGTCAAGCCCTAGCACCTATATGATTGCCCCAACCCTATTACCCTTATGGCAATCCCCAACCCTTTTTTTCATATGGGTGCTAGAAGGCGGTGGCTGCGGGTCTACATGTCCTGGGAATGACGTTAAACTCTATCTGATGGTGAGGTACCAGTTTTGGAGGTTTGGGGAATGTGGAACACCCCTTCATCACCATTGCTCCCTGGTCCACTCTGACCCGGAGTGGAATTTACCTGTTAGGGTCCGATCTATGGGTTAAATAGAAAACATGAGTTTATAAACAAAATTGTATTATCCATTAAAAATGAAATTATTTCAAAACTTTATTGGCATTAAACATTTTTGAATACCAAATTACCAAAATAAGTATTCGGCATAAAATAACCCAGGGGGTTGAAATGCCGTAAAACCCAACCAAACCAATCAAATATCATATCAATAACTCATTTGACTAAAAATTGTAACAGAAGACAATTACAACTTTGAAGTATAAAGAAGTATAGAGTCATTTTGTTATTGACTTCTAAAAAAATGTGCACTTTGTCTGACATTCCCTACACAAAATGGGGCCATTTCTTTTAAAACATTTTAACTCTTAATGTCTTATACCGCCTCATTCCACCCGGCCAGAATTTCACATTCGTTTTCCTAATCCACCCCAAACGAGGTTTGTTTAAATGTAATATTAAACATATTTAGAAGTCTTTGATTTAAGGGAAATAACAGGTAACTTTAAATGAAAAGGCCATTTTTAGGCATTTTTTGATAGATCCTTATAGGAATGGGGATCTGGACTTTGTTTAAATGTAATATTAAACATATTTAGAAGTCTTTGATTTAAGGAAAATAATAGGTAACTTTAAATGAAAAGACCATTTTTAGGCATTTTTTGATAAATTCTTATAAGAATGGGGCACTGGACTTTGAAAATTCTCAACAGGATGTTAAGAGTTAAGGGAGGTGGTGCTATTCCAAGTGTCAATTGTGTTAGGCAACTTTATTTGCGAAAATTGTTTGCTTTTCATTTTGCTGCCGTGAAACTCAAGTGTGCTAATCTATCTGTTAGCATCATAACAGACAAAACAACTGAGCACAACATTTTGAATGTGATTGCATCCATTTGTGTTGAGAATCATTTCTCATTGATGTTGTAATGTTGGGGGAATGCAATATTCAAATTGTAAGTCAGTTATGCAACTAGATGGAATTCCTTGTTTAATGCGACCATATATCACTCATCCTTTGTACAATTTGATGAAGAATTCTTTAAGCAAGAAAAGTACTATGGCCTTGAAGTAGATAGGATTCTGGAATTAGTATATGATGGTCGACTACATTATACTTCTTACCATAATTAATTTGTACTTGAATCTGCATTTTATAAACTAGCAAATATATGCAAGTATTTAAGTTTAAATGTAATAAAATATTAGATTAAATTAGATAAGCTAATGAAACTAATTAAGAATTCAGATAAAAAGATTTGAAACGGAGGGGGTATAATCAGAAAATAGAACAACTGAAACTTACTCTTTCATCACTTCCGTTTTTCAATGCTAAATTTTCCTAATTTAACTATTTAGTTAAAATAGGAAGTAAAGAATAAAATTACAGTTATTTCTTCTTGTTAATGAATTTCTTTTAGGATTTATTGAAGAGATTTTTACTCATATTCATTAAGATAAAACCAAACAATTAGAAATCAATAATACCAAGCACATTTTTATTAAAATCAGTTTTTTTAAGATCAATATGCAAATTAGCTTTACGTTTACACTGAAAACTGGTATTTTGTTGTATATATAAATACAATTGCATGTTATTAGTATTAAGGTAAGGCCAACAGTATTAATAATGTCAAACAGTTTTATTATTAATTGAGATTTAAATAGAAATAGAATCATGGAGAATGTGTCGTTAATAACTAAGGAAATTGTGTCTTGAGTAGTAATATAGTTTCGGTTACAGACAGAAAAACACACAATCTCCATTATAATAAGATAAGTATTTCACAGTTTTGACAAGGCGAGAAGAAACAAAGTCTCTACTTGTGTGTGTTGTTTATAACATGATGGAGGATGTTAAAGGAAGCTTTGATTAAAAGTTCTACCTTTAACTAGCAAAATAAAAAAAACGCCCTCTGAATGAATATTGCCTGAGGGGATGGGAGTTGAAAATTTAATATCAGAGAGTTTGTATCATAAGTAAAGTAAAATCATCAAATTTATTAAAGGAGTAAAAAATAAAGTAAATTTATTAAAGGAGTAAAAAATATAAAAAATTGAAATGGAAACTTAGTTCTGATAACTTTAAATATATATTAAAATAAAACAAACTATATATAGATAGATAATACCAGGTATGTATTTATTAAAATTTGTTTACAAAACCAATGAGGACTGTCTAACATTGCATGCTCAAATTTTGAGTGTATTTATTCTATGTTATGACGATTTTAGGTAGTGTGACGTAATCAGTGACATCGTTTTTGTTACAGACAAAAAAACGGAAGCGAATCTCCATTATTAATAGATTATAGCATATTTTATTGCAATTTTCTCATGGAATTTTATAAAAATGGAAAAAATGGAATTTGCCAAAAGTGGGTGAGGAATAAAGAAAGATTTGAAATGGAAAATTGGAGACTCTACTAATATAACTAGTATAAAATAAAAAACACCCTCCAGGCGATGTAAAAATAGATTTTTGAAACATTTTGCCTGAGGGGTGGGAGTTAAAAATTCAATGTCAACGAGTTTGTACCCTAAGTAAGTAAAATCATCAAATTCATTAAAGGATTTTTAAAAAATAAAACAATTTGAAATGTAAATTTTAAATATGTATTAAAATAAAACAAACTATATATAGATATATAATACCAGTGATGTATTTATTAAAATTTGTTTTAAAAAACAATGAGGACTGTCTAATGCTGCATGTTCAAATTTTGAGTGTATTTATTGAATAAATACACTCAAAATTTGAACATGCCAAAAATCGTAGAATAAATTTTATTCTATGTTGAGACGATTTTGGGTAGTGTGACGTAAGCAGTGACGTAATTTTTGTTACAGACAAAAACCGGAAGTGAATCTCCATTATTAATAGATAATTTAACTTTATTCTGAGTTCTTCTATAATTTTGCCTCTGTTTTTAGATTATATATTTGAACCAAGTGAATGTTTCTTGGAAACCTTCTTAGTATTTATCAAGGTTAGCTTAATATGTTACAAGGATAAAATATTGTTTCAACTGAATTATCTTAAAACTCCTATCCTATTATTCATACTTCGGTTATGGTTATTCTCTGAATGATCAAAATAAATCTCCAACATTTTGTATAAATGTCCTTGGGGGCAAAGTTGATTACATTCTATGGAATAAAAAAAAGCTTAATTGGTTAAATGTATATAGAAGACATTGAAAATAATTGCATTTTTCAAGGATTGAATATTAAATTTGATTTTATGTCAAAAATATGCTTCATAGAAAATTGTATTAATGGATAAAAGTTTTTTCAACTGAAAGTTTTTCTGAACCAAATTCTTGAATTTCTTTATCATAACTTATTAAAGAAAAATCCCTTTTTTTTTTTAAAGTTTAATTTTAGATAAAGCCTTGCCAATTATTATTATTAATAAAGTAAAGTAAAGTTGACGGGGCGGCCTAAAGTCAATATCAGCCAGTCAGCGAGGGAGTCTACCCCCTTTTCAATAGAAATGAACAATGAGAATGACAGATTTAATTGTTTTTTTTATCTAGTGTCACAGTAACCGTTCATCTTCTAGTTACTTTTAATGGCACTCAAGTTATCAGTTCTATGATAGCAAGAAACAGCATTTGCCTGAAAAAGGAATAAAGAATAAGATTCTGATAAGATTTGAACTTATCTCTCCTTTAGCTCAGTCGGTAGAGCGTTCGGCTAGAAACCACAAGGTTCCTAGTTTGATACCGGTCCTCGCCAACTCAGCGTATGAGTAGCACAGGGATCTGTGCGGTAAAGTAAGGAGCTGATGTAGGTTTGGCGCTCCACCTCAGATGCTAAAACAATCTCCTTGGTCTAAGTTCAAATCATATCAGAATCTTATTCTTTATTCCTTTTTCAGGCAAATGCTGTTTCTTGCTATCATAGAACTGATAACTTGAGTGCCATAAAAAGTAACTAGAAGATAAACGTTAATACGCATTGTAAACAGTTTTGTAATAATAATGAACGAATATATTTTTCTTTATCAATGTTTCCTTTTTATTTCTCTTTTTTCTTTCAATTCTTTTTCTTTCGTGTTTTCATTTACTCCTTTCTACTCTATCTTTTCTCATCTTTATTTCCCTTCTCTTTTTCACTTTTCTCTTTCTCTCCCTCTCACTATTTCTATTTCTCTTTCTTTCTCATGTTATTTTGATCCCTCATTTATATCTTTTGAATCCTTACTCTACCACTTTCACTTGTTATGTATTCTTATTTTTGTAGCTCTTAATATATATGTGTGACACAATCTCTGTTCATAAAAAAAATCTCTTTTCATTATAAGAGAACTCTCTCTCTCCCCTCTGCCCATTACCCATTTTTTTAAGGGCCGGGTTAGCTCAGTCGGTAGAGCGTTTGGCTAGAAACCACAAGGTTCCTAGTTTGATACCGGTCCTCGCCAACTCAGCGTATGAGTAGCACAGGGATCTGTGCGGTAAAGTAAGGAGCTGATGTAGGTGTGGCGCTCCACCTCAGATGCTAAAAAACAATCTCCTTAGTCTAGCGCTTTTGAAAAGGGGATAGACTCCCTCACTGACTGGCTGATACCGACTTTAGGCCGCCCCGTCGACTTTACTTTACTTTACTCATTCTTATTGCATTTTTATACTTTAAAATTGTTTATATATTTTGGTTGGCTCTTTGACTGCAAGTTTGCTTTGTGCCAGAAATGAGTCTTTAAATTTTGGTAAAGATTGGCATTTAAGTCCATAATCTTTATTGTAGGCGGCTTATTTCATAAATATGATTTATTATTGTCTGAATAGCAAAAGGCTTCACCTGCTTAGAAGCAAAATCCAGATAAATCCTGACAGAAAATATAAATTCCTTGGAAGCTAATAATGACATTGGTTTCTGTGACACTAGATAAAAAAAAAAACACAATTAAATCTGTCATTCTCATTGTTTAACCTTTCTTTTTTTTTTTCTTTTTTTCTTTTGTTTATGTTGACCCTCTCTCTTCCTATCTTGATAAATTTATTTTACTTCCCCTTCTCTGCAATTATAATGATTCTTTTTTTTTTTTTTTTTTTTTTTTTCTTCTTGCACTCTCATTCTACTTTTCTCTCTTTTCATTTTACTCTTTCTGATTTTTACTGTTTTGTTTTTTTTTTTTCCTTCTAAGATTTGTTTACATCAACTTATCTTGTAATCCTTCTTCACTTTCACTTTCACTTTCACTTTCTCTCATTCTCACATATTGCTTATGTCTTTTATTTTCTCTCTCTATTTCTTTTTAATTTAATTGAACTTCTATTCTGTTTTACTTTCTCTTGTTTTCCTTTACCTTCCTCTCTTTCACTTTCACTTTCACTTTCTCTCATTCTCACATGTTTCTCACATATTGCTTATGTCTTTTATTTTCTCTCTCTATTTCTTTTTAATTTAATTGAACTTCTATTCTGTTTTACTTTCTCTTGTTTTCCTTTACCTTCCTCTCTTTCACTTTCACTTTCACTTTCTCTAATTCTCACATGTTTCTCACATATTGCTTATGTCTTTTATTTTCTCTCTCTATTTCTTTTTAATTTAATTGAACTTCTATTCTGTTTTACTTTCTCTTGTTTCCTTTACCTTCCTCTCTTTCACTTTCACTTTCACTTTCTCTCATTCTCACATGTTTCTCACATATTGCTTATGTCTTTTATTTTCTCTCTCTATTTCTTTTTAATTTAATTGAACTTCTATTCTGTTTTACTTTCTCTTGTTTTCCTTTACCTTCCTCTCTTTCACTTTCACTTTCACTTTCTCTCATTCTCACATGTTTCTCACATATTGCTTATGTCTTTTATTTTCTCTCTCTATTTCTTTTTAATTTAATTGAACTTCTATTCTGTTTACTTCTCTTGTTTTCCTTTACCTTCCTCTCTTTCACTTTCACTTTCACTCTCTCATTCTCACATGTTTCTCACATATTGCTTATGTCTTTTATTTCTCTCTCTATTTCTTTTTAATTTCATTGAACTTCTATTCTGTTTTACTTTCTCTTGTTTTCCTTTACCTTCCTCTCTTTCACTTTCACTTTCACTTTCTCTCATTCTCACATGTTTCTCACATATTGCTTATGTCTTTTATTTTCTCTCTCTATTTCTCTGCCCTGTCGGCTGGGGCGTTAGAATGCACCGACTGCACCTCTGAAGAGGGGTAAGACTCCCCCAATGGGGCCACCTGTTGGCCGTGGGTGGCGACCCGTGATGCTTAAGGATAGAGCCCAGGTGGATGAGCAGTTCATGACGTGCAATACTCCACTTTGGCCCTATCTTGGGCTAGACGGGCGGTCGGAGAGGCCCCCTCCGATCAATCGACTGGTCACGTCAAGCCCTAGCACCTATATGATTTCCCCAACCCTATTGCCCTTATGGCAAGCCCCAACCCCTTTTTATCATATGGGTGCTAGAAGGTGGTGGCTGCGGGTCATGTCTTGGGAATGACGTTAAACTCTATCTGATGGTGAGGCTCCAGTTCTAGAGGTTTGGGGAATGTGGAGCACCCCTTCATCACCATTGCTCCCTGGTCCACTCTGACCCGGAGTGGTAGTACCTGTTAGGGTCCCATCTATGGGTTAAATAGAAAAATGTATTTATAAAAAAATTGTATTATCCATTAAGAATTGATTTATTTCAAAACTTTATTGGCATTAAATGACCCACTGAGGTTGATATGCCGTAAAACAAAAACAAACAAACAAACAAATCTCTATTTCTTTCTAATTTAATTGAACTTCTATTCTGTTTTACTTTCTCTTGTTTTCCTTTACCTTCCTCTCTTTCACTTTCACTTTCACTTTCTCTCATTCTCACATGTTTCTCACATATTGCTTATGTCTTTTATTTTCTCTCTCTATTTCTTTTTAATTTCATTGAACTTCTATTCTGTTTTACTTTCTCTTGTTTTCCTTTACCTTCCTCTCTTTCACTTTCACTTTCACTTTCTCTCATTCTCACATGTTTCTCACATATTGCTTATGTCTTTTATTTTCTCTCTCTATTTCTTTTTAATTTCATTGAACTTCTATTCTGTTTTACTTTCTCTTGTTTTCCTTTACCATTTCCTCTCTCTTAATGTTGAAAGTGTCCACTCACTCACTCCCTCACTCACTCACTCACTCACTCACCCACTTACTCGCTCCCTCACTCACTCACTCACCCCTCACTCACTCACTCACTCACTCCCTCACTCGCTCACTCCCTCACTCACCCACTCACTCATTCACTCACTCACTCATTCACTCAGCCATTACCTCACTCACTCATTCAGCCATTACATCCCTCACTCTCTCACTCACTCACCCACTCACTCACTCACTCACTCACTCACTCACCACTCCTCACTCACTCACTCACTCACTCACTTACCCACTCCCTCACCCACTCACTCACTCACTCACTCACCCACTCCCTCACCCACTCACTCACTCACCCACTCACTCACTCACTCACCCACTCCCTCACCCACTCACTCACTCACTCACCCACTCACTCATTCACTCACTTCACTCACTCGTTCACTCACTCACTCACTCACTCAGCCATTACCTCACTCACTCATTCAGCCATTACATCCCTCACTCTCTCACTCACTCACCCACTCACTCACTCACTCACTCACTCACTCATTCACCCACTCACTTATTCAGCAGTCATTTATTAATTATTCATGACCTAGCAGACAAACATTGAAAAGTGATTGTTTCCTCAACCAAAGAACAGATTAATTATTCACACTATTTGAACTAGTGAACTTGGCTTCTTTGAAGTTTCCATTTGATGCTTGAGTTTTTCAATTCAACCAAATTGATCAAAGTGAAGAGAAGAATCATTTTGAAATTATGCAACATATTCTTAATTATCAACAGTGAACGCAAGACTCGATTTCAATGAATAACTTTATCAGTATATACTAACAAGCAAGAATTTCATTGGCAGCAATTACTTGATATTAGAATTTTAATAGGAAATGTTTTAGCATAAAGACGTGAATTTTAAAACAATTTTAGAATCATTATTATATAAAGAATATTATACCTAAATTTATGTTAAATACTTTTCATGTGCATTTATATATATGTATATTGATAGTACGGAGTATAAACAAGCTCTGAAGATGATTTTTATAAATCGAAATATTGTTCAATATTAGCTATGAATATGATATAAAATCTTTTCACTTTAACAACATATTGATATTCTATGATAAAGACATGCATTTTAAAACAAATTGAGAATCATTATTATTCAAATAATATACTTAAATTTATGTTAAATACTTTTCATTTGCATTTATATATAAATGGGGCAGATGTGCTTATATTTGAAACTACCGCATGACTTTTTTACAACATAAATGCTTTCATTTTGAATTCATATTATTTTCGTCTCCGCTTTCGATAAGTCCAGAGTAAAAACCAAGCTCTGAAGATGATTTTTATAAATCGAAATATTGTTCAATATCAGCTATGAATATGATATAAAATATTTTCACTTTAACAGCATTGTGTGTTGTTTTCATATCCTTTTATCTATACTCATTTATATAAAAGAGAAGAAGGTCCACAAAATGTATTGTTCTCAGAAAAAATGTTTTATTCTTTTTATCTTTCATATGCAACACGCGTTTCAGATATTCTAGTATCTTCTTCAGGCTTTGATCAATACATATATTCATATACATATATATATATACACACATATACATATATATATATATATACATAGGTTGTACGTGTTTCTGCAATTTTTCTGTTATGTCTCATTTATATATATGTATAAAGTTTATGAAAAAAACAAGAGAATATGTCGCAAATTGACATTCTTCAAGAATGTCAATTTTCGACATATTCTCTTGTTTTTTTTGTAACCGATGCTATTGCCTATTGCTTTTATTATATAATGGCTTCAAGAATTTTTCATAAACTTTATACACATTTACATTGTCTGATTTTATATCCATTGATATTCTATGAATTCTTCTTTCTATATTTTCTGTAAACCTTATGATGATTACATTTATCACCAATTAATAACTGCACTTTTTATTATCTACAAGAAATTAATTCATTTCAACTCATATGAAACCAAAGAGAAATATAATTGACCTGCTCAGTTGGTTGGTTAGCTAATTTAGAATTGTAACATTAAGAAATATCTTGAATCTTAATTTTGACCCATATAAGTAAGCATAGAGTCAAATATCTGATCAAGAATCTTTTTACTTTTAATTTCACTGATCTTTTTTAAAACTTTCAATTGTGTTTTTATTTCATTATTGACAGTTTTGAATGCTGGCACTTATTTTGATATTTTATATTGATACATTATAAAGATATTGGTTCGATTGAAATTATTGATACATTATAAAGATATTCAAATTCATATATTTCAAAAAGAGGTCAAAATATAAACAGTCAAATTATAAACAGTCAAATTATAAACAGGATTTTAGCTGAACAACTGTTCAGCTAAAAGGTGCCATTGCAGCATGGAAATATAAATGTATTTGATATTAAATTTGATTTATATAGCGCAGACTGGATTTTTAAAAAAATCTTTATAAAAATTAAGAACTTTTTTGTTTTTTAACTTTTTAAGTTTAAAGTACTCAGATTGGTTTTAGTGAACAAAATATTTTTGTTTTATTATTGTCAATCTATTAATAATGTAGATTCGCTTCCGATTTTTGTCTGTAACAAAAATTACGTCACTGCTTACATCACATTACCCAACACATAATCCAACGTCATAACATAGAATAAATATACTCAAAATGTGAGCATGCAACGTTAGACAATCCTCATTGTTTTTTAAAACAAGTTTTAATGCTTACGTCACATTACCCAAAATCATCATAACATAGAATAAAATTTATTCTACGATTTTTGGCATGTTCAAATTTTGAGTGTATTTATTCAATAAATACACTGAAAATTTGAACATGCAACATTAGACAATCCTCATTGTTTTTTAAAAACAAGTTTTAATAAATACATGACTAGTATTATATATCTATATATAGTTTGTTTTATTTCAATACATATTTAAAGTTTACATTTCAAATGGTTTTATTTTTTAATCCTTTAATGAATTTGATGATTTTACTTACTTAGGGTACAAACTCGCTGACATTGAATTTTTTACTCCCACCCACCAGGAAATATGTTTCAAAAATCTATTTTTACATCGCCCGGAGGGCGTTTTTATATTTTGTACTAGTTTTAATAATTGATTTGACTTTGGTATTTAACATAGATAAAATTCAAATTTGAATAATTCATAAGTTATATTATTTTCATTGATAATTATTTTCATTGATAATTATTACATAATTGTAAAGATTGATAATACTATGACAATAATGATTGCTTTTTTAAAATAGTCATTCAAACTGCTGAAAATGTGAGTAATGCACCTTCCCAGAAAATTGATTTTGCCTTGAGGAAAGGGAAGAAGAAAAAATGCAAACATGTTGTGTAGAAGAATAACAAAATATTAAAATTTTTTTCCTTCTTTGATTCTGACTAATTTGACAAAAAAGAATTGCTCCATTTCAATAGCACCAGAAAAAATAGGTTAATTACTGAATTTTATTTTTATCTAATCTAGTCGACTACTAGAGTATATAAAAATATACTGGACCTATTTTCCCCTTCCATTTTCATGCAAAAAGCAATTTTCAAACTTTTTTAGTCTCTTTAGGCTATTCTAAAAGAACTTCAAATAATTTGTATAAAGACACTTTTAATTTTAATTTCTATAAACATAAGATATGTTGAAATATGAACATTTTTACTTTAAAATTCAGTTTTTTGCTTATATATGCTATTTTTATACATCATCCTTACTCTACTGATAAAACAATGCGATGTAGTCCATCTAACTCATTATACACATTTTATCATTAAAAAAATTATATTTTATAAACTTGAGTTGTGAAACTTATTATTATAAATTTCTTTAAATATGTTAAATTTTCACAATTCAATATATTTAAACAAACTAATCTATTAATAATAGAGATTCGCTTCCGGTTTTTGTCTGTAACAAGAACGACATCTCTAATTACGTCACACTACCTAAAACGTCATAACGTAGAATAAATACACTCAAAATTTGAGCATGCAATGTTAGATAGGGGTTCCAGACTGGTGATGCAAACTCCAAGTGTGGCCACACCATAGCTTTGTACAGCTTCAAATAGATAGCTGGTGAGCAGCTGACAAAGGTCTTGCTGAGTGACGCCAGGACACCCTCGGCCTTTTTGACAATTTTGGAGATGTGTTTCGTCCAACGTAAATCACTGCTGACAGTAATACCCAGATCACGTTCACAAGAAGATTCCTTGATATTAGTGTTGTGGAGGGAGTATATGTATGATGGGTTTTTCCTCCCAAAATGCATTTGTCCACAGCCAGCTTCAGTTGCCAGTCAGTGATCCATTGTTGCACTGTATCCAGGTCTGACTGTAATAAATATCTGCAGCGTTCAGGATCTGTCTTTTTTATCTCAAAGTACAACTTGATGTCATCGGCATACTTCAGTACTATGGTATTCCTTAAGTTAGCATTGTAATGTTTCAAGTTATATATACTTGAAGATACAAACTCCGACAAAGGTTGACAGACAAAACATTTAATATGGTACAGCACATGGATATAACAAGACACATAATACATAGGTGTACATAAACATACATAAAAAAGTAGAAGGGAAAAACATAAAAGTACAGACATGAAACTAAGAATAGTCCATGCTGTATAAATCACTTACAGTCATGTAAGGGGGGCCAAAAGCCCCAACGAGAAGGGGTAGACTGTGTCTACCCCATGTGTCTCGTAAGGCCGAGCAACCGGAAAAGAGAGAAAGAGACGTTCAAACCAGCCGCTTAAATATAAACGGGCCCCTAGCGGGAACCAGCAAACTAAATGGGCAGACAACTCTCCAGGCAAAATACGAAAGTAACGCCACAGCATCTATATCATTGATATAGCATTCATCATATCTCTTTCTATTCTTCACTATTTATTCCTTCTTCTTTTTTTTATTTCCTCTCATTTTCTTTCCTTCAAAATCACTTTCTCTTCCTCCTTTTCTCTTTTCCCCTTTCTATTAATGAGCATGGGAAAATGTTAGGAGATTTCATTTAACCTCATCTTTCTATCCCCTTACCCACCTCAACTTTCATGACACTTGTAAAATCCTGAAGAGGAAGATAGGCGTCATTATCTCTCTCCTTT
>CM042168.1:1207095-1235962 GCA_023376005.1 Doryteuthis pealeii
AGCAGAGACGATACTATTGCTTCGTGTTTTTTCTCACTGCGAGGATTTACCAATAATTTGGTATATATATATATAGTATATATATATCTATATATATATAAGGTAAATCACCTGTTAGTTTATGATTATCATAGGTGCACGAGTGGTAGTGGATTCAATGGTGGGCTAATGTTTTTACACCAGACACACTCTCACAGTTGATTTATAAACCTTTTTCAATCTCATTTTTATCAATACATCATATATATATACTATTTATACTACTATATAATATAATACCAAAGTCTTGGAATCTATTACCAAGATTACCAAGAGCGCTTGACGACTAGCTGCGAGAAGAGATGACTGTTTGATTCTGGGGCAGCAATTACTCCGTATTCGTGGCAATATGGCGCTGGTGGACGCTACTTGGTGATAGCAGTCTCGGACGCTGCTACCTTCACTCTGTGGTCCACTGGTTCAATCTCTAGTGGCAGAGATTGTGGTATGCACTGCTGATGAGACCAAAGGAGGTCGAAACAGCTGTCCAGTGCTCCCAGATGTTGCAAATGGTGTTTGCCGAGTTGTCTGGTCATGGTAATATATTCAATTATCAATTATATATATATATATATATATATATATATATATATATATATACTAGCAGAAGTACCCGGTCCATGACCGGACGAACATGAACACCAGGGAGTGAGAGAGAAAGGGTGAGGAGAGGATTAAGAGGATCCACTAATTTAGTGATTTTTGATTCACATAGTGACTACTGAATTGCCAATTTTGAGAGAAGAGTGCTCTAATTTTCATTTTTAATTTACACTGTGAAATATCCACACTTTACAATGTAAAAAAAATATCAATTTAAATGTAATCTTCTCCCATTGCAAAATATATAGATGGTAATGCTATTAATGTGTTCATATTCCAGTTTAATATTTAGTCTGCAATACTCCACTTTGACCCTATCTTGGGCTAGACGGACGGTCGGAGAGGCCCCCTCCGATCAATCGGCTGGTCATGTCAAGCCCTAGCACCTATATGATTTTCCCAACCCTATTGCCCTTATGGCAAGTCCCAATCCCTTTTTATCATAGGGTGCTAGAAGGTGGTGTCTGCGGGTCTACATGTCCTGGGAATGACGTTAAACTCTATCTGATGGTGAGGTTCCAGTTTTGGAGGTTTGGGGAATGTGGAGCACCCCTTCATCACCATTGCTCCCTGGTCCACTCTGACCCGGAGTGGTAGTATCTGTTAGGGTCCCATCTATGGGTTAAATAGAAAAACATGAGTTTATAAACAAAATTGTATTATCCATTAAGAATTGATTTATTTCAAAACTTTATCGGCATTAAATGACCCACTGAGGTTGATATGCCGTAAAACAAAACAAACCAAACCAAATAATATTTGGTCACATACTTATGATACCTACATATCTACTTGTGATAGTTTTTCACAATAAGTTTTTTGCAAAATTCAGGAGGTATTTTGAACCATTTTTATTTGCACAATTGGTGAGATTTGCTTGCTTTCATGATTGCACTCAAACACTTCAACTCTTCCCGCATATTATTTTACTGCCAGGTTTATCAGTCAAGATTCTATGACAGGCATTCTACATATTTCATTTTGTTCTGATTCACACAACTTTTACAATAGTACATTACAGTGAGAATTTCTGAACAAAATGAAGTTATTTACTATGTGTCAGACTTAATAATCCACAAGTGTTCTTGCTTAACACATCATACTATACAAGCGAAAGTTTTTTTTTAAATGTTCACTGCTAGCAATGAAACTGGTAAAAAAAGAAATTCAGGCTTGTTCTTCCATTAAATGATGAAAATGTAAAACTTTCTTTATAGTTATTGTTTAATTCTCTGTCAGAATATTTCATTCTACTATAGAAATATACAGTTGAGGTTAAAAGGTTATGTAGAATATTCTATATCTTATCAACCTTTTGAAAAGTATACAAAATAGACATTTTTCAGATAGTAGAAAAATGACAACTATTCCAAAGATGTGAGCGACGTTCTCACACCAGAATTTTGTGTTATTTCTATATGGTCCGTTTTTGACATCGTGGTGATGATGGACAGCCACCTTTGTGGTTTCATCAAGCCCTGTTGTAATGACTTCGACCAGTTTGTTGCACAACAATTGTGCAGCATGTTGAAGATTCAGGTAACATGCATCTTCCAGATAACGCATGATTTTTCGACAACTGGGGAGCATATAGATCAGACCTCTATGAATATCAAGGCCATGAATATTAAATTCTTCATCCCTACTGTCACTACTATACAGTTTGTGATTTTTGTGTCGACATCAGTTCATTTCTTTTATTTAGCAGCTGGCTAGTGAATCTATATTTAATTATACTTATTTTCTCTAAAAGGCAGAGGTGTTGCATAGCGCCTTCTTCACTGGCACTAAATAATTATAATGTTGCATACCTCTTTCTTTAATTCTATTTCTTGGCCGTCTTTGGTATTTTGATTGTCTTTGGTATTTCTTCTATCATCTTGACTTGGTCTGGCATCTTCTAAGATCTTGCGTCTGGTGTTGACTTGGGGACTTCGGTCTGTTTTCTATTGCTATGTTCTTGCTGGCTGGTCGTCCTAGATTCATTTCTTAGTCTTGTTACCAAGACGTTCATCAACCGCAAGAACATATTACTTATACAAACTTTTATTTCCTTAACTATACATTTCATGTAACTAAATATCTGACTAACATAGCACGCGTGAGTTCCAGTTTTAGGCAGGACCTAAAATGGCCGATTGCTCTGCTTGACGTCTAACTGAAAACTGGGGACCAAACAATCCCACGTGACTTCACGTATTTTGGCGGGCTTCTGTAATTTTCCATGGAAGGACCCGGCCATGGTATGAAAAGGGTCATTCCCTCAGAAATACAGGGGATTGACAATAATCTTATGCAACCGCATAGATTATGTAACAGAGGTTATACCTACTATTGAGACTTTTAGGGGTAGAACATTTTTTAATGAACTTCCACTTAATTTGTGGAGTTAAACCCCTATCCTTCAGACCCCAAAGCCACCTTGATAGTGCCATTTGGTTTTAAGTAAACGATTGGAAAAGGAGTGTCTATGATTATAGAACCTTTCTTTCCAATTACCAGCGAAAATTCCAATATAAACTTTCTTTTCCTTTTTATTTTCCACCGAGAAAATGGTTGCCTGGTAGTCCACCATCTTGGAATTACAGTAACCACCTACAAGGCACTTCTTTTATTTTGCAATTACGAGTAAATTTATCAATGCCCTTATTATGTACATATATTTATTTATTTAAAAAGAACTGAGTTGTTCCATGTCAAATCATCCAGAAAAAAAGTAAAATTGTCATTCACCCCCTTCAATTTTTCTGAAATTTTTTCCAGGTGTGGACTATGTTACATTAGACAATCCCAAAATTTGAGCTTCCAATTCCCAAAATTGGCAGAGTTATGTTGATTTTTAGCTCTCCAAATCTGGGGGGGGGGGGTGAAAAATGGCGACTGTTTATAATCTATTTTTGTCTGTAAAATGAGTTCTAGTGCTTCCTACTACTAAAAGTTGGTTTATAAAAGCATTTTAGCCCAAGGAATCCAAAAACACTATCAAAAAAGTCTTAAAGTCAACCAATTTTAAGTTGTTGATGATTTTTGATTTTTTTCCTAGTGTTGCATACCCTTCTTTACTTACTTCTTTTTTACTCTATTCTTCTGGCCGTCTTTGGAATCTTATAACATCTTGTCTTGGTCTGGAATCTTCTAAGGTCTGGACTTTCTTGGGGACTTCGGGTCTGGTCTTCTATTGGGGATTTCTCTTTATCAGAAGCCCTGTGTCATTGGTAGTTTTTAGAGGTAATAACACAAGACTCGATTTGCTTTGATCTTACTTTATTTTTAAATCCCCAACCAGACATCTGCGCAGATTAAGACGGGAGCGCGTGTAACGCGACTTACCCTTCCGTAGAGCTCGGCTGCTAGTCTCTAACTGACTGAAACTTATTTACTATCTAAACCAGAAGAGAGGGTCCTCTCTACCGGTTCTCACGGCTATCCCCGGAAGATAGGATTAGGACTGAGGTCAAGCTTGTCACTCAATCTTCAAGGCCGTCAGCTGCACTTAACACGCCATCTTGTTTTCTACACTATTGCACATAAATATTAGATATATAATAATTATGTAACACTAGTAAGATCAATATCCCAATGTGGCACTGCATCTTGGACAAAAAAAATTTATATTATCATTTCCCATATATTGAACATTATTTGTACCAAAAAGATAGTTTGAAAATTGCTTCGAACTGAAGCTACAACATCATTTTAAATTTAACAAATCAGAAATCATTAATAACTTAGAATTGGTTGACTTTAAGACTTTTTTGGCATGCAATTAAAACATGTCAGTACACTTCTCCAGTTGACGCTTATTGAGGTCAGTTAGCCTACTGTTGGTTTGAATAACAGCAGCTAAGTAACTACAACTCCAGCCGTGTCCAAGACAGTTGGTATAAATAGGACTCAAGAATGATCCATCCATGAATCTGGGTGATTTGGGTGATTCCATTCCTTGAGTTCTGATTGGCTGCTTGACTGCTTGATTTGAATGACATTGTGGAGTCTTATATATACTCTATCATTTTGCAGTGGACTTTGTGGCTTTCGGGATTGTATTGAGTTACAACTGTTTGCTGCCTTGTCCTCCCAGTTCGACGGTAATTGGAACTTTAATTATTCTTCAACGCTGAAAAAAAATAACATACAGATTTAAGCTAATCTTATAAAGTCAGTCACTTGTATATTCAAATTATATAAAGTTCTTTTTATTATAGAATTGATATATTCACTTCTGATTCAATGTATTAATATATTTTATGAGTAAATCCTCTTTTTTGACAGGCTACCAATAATATATTAATCTCTTGAAAGCATCAGTGCTTGGAATTTATAGCTTTATAAAAGTATAGATATATATGTGTGTAGTATATTGAGAAAAAATGAAAAAACACAGGTTTAAATGGGTTAAGTGGTGAGTTTATTGGCCGACACTGCAGTGTTTCGATCTATTAATTAGATCATCTTCAGGGCATTTGTTGGTATATGGAAGGTAATAAGAAATTTTTTTATCACAGAATAACGAGAAAAGCGAGTGGTAGTTCTCGTTATTCAGTCTGTTTAAAAAATTTTTTTTGAGGTTTGAAAAAAAGGAGACGGTTTGAAATATGACGTCAAATATTCTCTTTTACGGTGTATGGGACTGTGTAAGTGTGTGTATCGAATAGAAAGCATTGTGCATTTTTTAGGTGTGTGGTTGCGTGTGTGGGTGTATAAATCTTTTGCGATAAATGACGGTGGAAACAAACCTCAATATATATGTGTGTGTGTGTGTATATTAGGGTGTGTATGTGTATTATATGTATGAATATTATACGTGAGCACAATAACCCAGCATTGTTCAGGATACATTAGCATACATTTTGTTCAATAAAGATTTTATTTACTTTCTCGTATTAACGAGTCCTGTTTTATTCATTTTGCTTCCAAAAATTCCATTGAACGTTGGTGGGGAAATTCTGCAAATGGCAATTTTATTTGCTTTGTGGATGAATTAGACTTTCCTGATCAATTTTAAGTTAAATTGTTCTAAGCACCTCTGGGAGTTGTGGCTACAGTGCACCCCGCTCACACATTCTGCTTCTTGCAGATATCTTTAAAACACTCTTTGAGGTGAAAGGATTTCACATGCCAAGTGTATATGAACTTCATATGTGTTTGGACAAAGCAGATCATTAAAAACAGCATTGGATTGTCATTGTGTTCATATTGGTTGAGCATGTGGCGAGCCAGAAGTTCATACTTCAACGGACAAAGATCGAATGACAAAAATAAGTAGATTGCGCACCCTAGTAAAAATAAAATTTAAAATAAAATTCGTAAAATTCAACCAATCAGAGGCGTTCCTGCCTAATAAGAAAAATTATCGAATGGAGCCTACGGAGCCTACCTGATTGCTATAAATGCTCAGACTTTTTCATTTTCAAGCAGAAAGATCTCACTTGTCTAAGGGAATCCACATCACCCTTTTGAAGAACATTTCGCACACATGAACTATCTCTCTCTTTGAATAACCTATGCTTTTGGAGATAAACCTTAGATTCATTCAACTTATGCCTGACTGCTTTTGAGTTGACTTTAAACTTTCACCTTTTCTTTCTCACTTAGAGATTTATAACATCTCTGCTTATATTCTACATTGAACTTTAAAAAAAGAACTTTTGGCGGAACCTCGCCCAGTATTCATTGCTGCCTTTTTGTATACATTTTGTTAATACAATTTTGTTTGTTTAATTAAGAGTTTTGTCTTCTCTGCCATGTGCTTGATTGTTTTATGGTCTTTTAAATGTTTGAACACTTTTATTAAATATTGACATCAAACAACCCTACCAATCACCATAAGCACAAAATATGGATCCAAGAGTTGTGTTTGTTGAGTTAAAAATTCCAAAAACTGAAGATACAACAATAGGCATAAACATTATTGTAATTGTGTGTGTGTGTGTGTGTGTGTGTGTGTTTGAATTCCCTAACTAACTAACAATCACTGCATCTCATCACTCACCAAGAGTCCATTCTCTACCCATTTATTTAAATCTGAAAAAAGGATTTTGACACCTGTGTTAGAACACTGGACTCACTGGTTCTAATGTAACAAAACAGTTTACAGCACTAAGTAACATGTGTTCATACAGCCTGTTACTGTTACATAATTATTAGATTCCTAACACTTATGTACCATTAGTGTAGAAACCAAAATGGCTGTTATAATTTGCAGCTGGCGGCCTTGAAGGATTGAGTGACTCGGCTTGACCTCAGTCTGATCCTCCTTCTGGTGGAGAAGACCCTCTTCCGGTTTAGATTAGAAAGAGAATTTAGTCAGTATCGGCCAAACCACGAAGGTGGTAAGTAGTGTTAAGCGCATGGGCTACTCAGTCTGCGCAGGTAGTCTGGTGGGGATTTCAGAATAAAATATGATCTAAAGCAAATTGAAGTCTTGGGTTATTATCTAAAAACTACCAATGACACAGGGCTTCTGATAAAGAGAAATCCCCAATGGAAGACCAGACACAAAGTCCCCAAGACGAAGTCCAGATGCTAGAAGAAGAACGTAAGATACCAAAGATGAGCAGAAGAATAATAGAAGTAAAGAGAGTATACAACATTACTTCAAAAAGAATGAAAGGAAATAAGGACTTTGACCTAGGGGTAAAAAATAACAAAGTTCAATGTGAAGAATATCATTTGGGCATGATCCTACAAATTCTCTTCAACAATGGCAATAACAGGGCGTAGAATTTTAGTTGCAAAATTATAAAAATATATTATGTGTTTTTTGTTTTAAATAACTACACATTATCCCAAATTCTAGCCAAACATCCTCCTTCCTTTCCTTGGTTACGTACCGGCAAAAGTAAAAAAAAAAAATTTTAAAAAAGGGAAAAAATATGCCAGTCAATTCTAAACATTGAAGAAGACGATAGCTAACATGTGGACTTACACTAAGTTAAAACTTAGATATCTAAAAACAACTAAAACAGGAAAATATATTGGTTGTCTGGTGGGAAGGGTAAGTATAAACACCAGCATAAAAAAAACAAAAAACAGGAGCTGGAAAAGAGTGGACGAGCTCAAAGGGAGCCAACTACCATCCACACTGACAGTAGTAAGATTGACGTACTTACTACACACATAAACTGCCCAAATTGTCCCTGGTTGTCAACCCATCTAGGACCATCACCATCTTGAACAGCTTACAGAATCCTCTGAGGAAGGGCAGGGGAGTAATGCTGAATTTCAGTGCACAGGTTTCTTACTTTTCCTTTGGATCACAGTGGCAGTGTGGAGAGGGGGGGGATCTGCTTCTTGGGCAACAGCTCATTCTCCACAACAACCCACACAGGCCACGTAGTAAAAAAAAAAAATTTTTTAAAATGGACACTACGCCATCCTCTTTCACAGACGGAAGGATGCCAACAATAACTGTGTGTGTGTATATATATATATATATATACACCAACCAACCCCTCCGCACGAGCAGGATGCGACACAAGGTCAATTTCTTAAGCGGAGTTTACCAGGTTTGAATTCAGAGTTTTCCTTCTCCTAGACTGGTTACCTAGCCATGATTAAAGAGCCCAGTTTACCCTGCTATTTACCCATAGCTGGAGGGAGAATTGGATTCATACCTTTCCCAAGGGTATTAGCGACATGTGAAATGCAAATAAACTGGCTTTAGATACAGTTCTGCCAATGCACACCTCGACTTCAGCTAAAGAAAGAAGATGACCATAAGAAAACAAGAGAGATAGACAGAAAGAAAGAATAATAATCTAAAGAAGGAAAAATAATGAAATATATGTATATATATATATATATATATATATATATATTCCAACGGGCATGTTTATAACACCAAAGATTAATCGTAAACTCGATTAATTTAAAAGTAACCCTGAAGAATCTATCGATGAAACTCGAGTAGGTTACTCATTTCCATTCTTAAATAAATTTATGCTCTACATTGTATTAAGCACTTTGTATTTGTTTTTTCTCAACCTTAACCTCTGGATATTGTGCGCTTCCAACGATCGTTCTTATACCCACCGGTAAGTTAATACTTATACATATACAAATATATATATATATATATATATATATATAAAGATAGAAAGTCAGTATGTAACATGAGGAGGTAACTGGTATTGTTTACCAATGTCTAGGCATGCTCAGTAGGTGAATAATTTAGTGTGGTACTATAACAACCCCTATGTTTAGTCATGTGAATTTAAAGTTCATCTGTATGGATGTGTATGTGTAGGAATATTGTTGTTGTTTTCTAGTGTGTGTTAAGTTATTTATACAAAGTTCTTTTTATCTAGACAGGGTTCTTTATAATTCAGACTGGGACTTGTTGATTTTTTTCCTATTTCAGGTCTTGTTGGGGGTTGGGGGTGGGGGTTGGGTATTTATCCTTGACACAATTTACATTTGGTCTAATGATGATCTGTTTAGTGTCTGCTTTTCAATGAAGCAAACATTCTTTGTCATTGGTATTGATATGACACATAGGTGTGTTAAGTTTCTGACCGCCATCCTTGGCCAGTTGAAAAGGACTTAAAGTAAGTAAGTAAGTCCTGAGTTATAGAATCCTTTGGTAAGTGAATAAGACCTAAGTTATGGAATCCTACGTAGTGTCAAAGGTCCAGTGATATAATCCTATGTTCTGTCGTCCATGAAGGTTCAAAGCATTGTGACCAGAACAGCCAGTATAAATAATAATATCAGCAGCAGAGTACTGCCAGTGATTGGCCAATAGGTTGGTCACGTGGTTATCGCCGAGTCTATAAATAAGAGTAGGCATTTACCACACGCCTTATATGTCAAAATTCTCAACAAGGTGGGTGTAGTCACAGTGGAGTCTCATCTTATTTGATGTTTCTACAACATAACTAAGGGGCCCGGTTAGCTCAGTCGGTAGAGCATTCGGCTAGAAACCACAAGGTTCCTAGTTCAATACCGGCCCTCGCCAACTCAGCGTATGAGTAGCACAGGGATCTGTGCGGTAAAGTAAGGAGCTGATGGTAGGTGTGGCGCTCCACCTCAGATGCCAAAAACAATCTCCTTGGTCTAGCGCTAGTGAAAAGGGGATAGACTCCCTCGCTGACTGGCTGATACCGACTTTAGGCCACCCCGACGACTTTACTTTTACTTACATACTTAGAACATCATTAGATCCCATAAAAGAAAATGGCCTCACACTAAAAAAGGTAAGAAGCAGGCGATATACTGTACAGACCATTACGGATGCAGACTACACAGATGTTCTTTACTTTTTTTACTTACAACATAACTTCTTTGGTGTTTCGACCGTTTATTCATTAGACAATTCTCGGCGATTTTTACTTAATTTGATAAATCATTTTCCTCTTATTTTCTCCCCACTCACTCTCTGGTGTTCCTAATTTTTTTTTAGTCCGGTCATGGACCGGGTACTTTAGCTAGTAATACTATGTGATTATTGTACATCTTCAGATTAAAGAACAATCTATAATCCTCTAAAACTAATTAGTAATGTCTAATTAAATGCAAATAATCTTTTTAGTAAGACATCCTTTCATTTTTCATTTTGAAGTTTGGTTTGGTTTGTTTTGTTTTACGGCATATCAACCTCAGTGGGTCATTTAATGCCGATAAAGTTTTGAAATAATTTCAATCTTAATGGATAATACAATTTTGTTTATAAACTCATGTTTTTCTATTCAACCCATAGATGGGACCCTAACAGGTACTACCACTCTGGGTCAGAGTGGACCAGGGAGCAATGGTGATGAAGGGGTGCTCCACATTCCCCAAACCTCCAGAACTGGAACCTCACCATCAGATAGAGTTTAACGTCATTCCCAGGACATGTAGACCCGCAGCCACCGCCTTCTAGCACCCATATGATAAAAAGGGGTTGGGGCTTTCCATAAGGGCAATAGGGTTGGGAAAATCATATAGGTGCTAGGGCTTGACGTGACCAGCCGGTTGATCAGAGAGGGCCTCTCCGACCGCCCGTCTGGCCCAAGATAGGGCCAAAGTGGAGTATTGTATGTCATGAACTGCTCATCCACCTGGCTCTATCCTTAAGCATCACGGGTCGCCACCCACGGCCAACAGGTGGCCCCAATGGGGGAGTCTTACCCCTCTGCAGAAGTGCAGTCGGTGCATTCTAACGCCCCAGCCGACAGGGCGGTTTTAAATTTTAAATTGTTAAAACCTCCCCACCTTATGTTTCTAATAAATATGTATACCAAATATGGTAGCTCTTAATCATACTTTTGTTTGTAAAGAAAAGCCAAACTCTTTTCAATTATTAATGTAGATTATCAAACCAGCAGCAAAAACAAATGTATCAGAATTTTCCTTTGTCAAAGTGAAAATGTAATAATGAACTTTGTTAAATCAAAACTAAACCTTTCAGCTGTGTGTACATTGCTGGCTCCAATAATTCCTTTTTTTGGAATGGCATTGCGTTCTTGTAGTTTATAGAAAAGTAGAAAATGTATTATTCTGCTTATTGGTGTCAGCAAAGAGCTCTCTGCTTTTGTGATATTTTTACAATAAACCTCAATCTTGTCTCTCCACCATCACCCATCACCACCACTAGAAGAGATTAAAATGTCAAAGGAGCTTTGCAGGCCATCATCAACACTATATTGACCTGTACTATTGAACTCCTAGGACGAAGATTACCCGTAGCTGCACGATTTGATGCATTTTACAAGAGACTCACGAAATGTTTTATTTTTAGCATTGCTGTCCTATGATTTTGAATTTGGAGTTGTCCTATATTAGTTGCCAACCGTAACTAGGGAGCTGAAACTCTCCTCTTATTTTACCTATAATCAAATACACAAATAAGAAAGAAACAATATGAACTAAAAAGATGTAGATACCTGAAATATTTTTCTAATTATTCAATTTGCAACACTCACGCAGTCTCCTCACAGGTATGCTTTGTGGCTTAAATAGTATAAATTTGTTTTATTCTCCTCTTACGACAGTATCAGTGTTCAATCCCAGGTAGATGTAAGAAGTCAGTTTCAAATACTGGCTATCAAAGCAAACTCTCTCGGTTTGAAAAATTGACGGAACGTAATCTATATCACATTCACATTTTTTTTTTTAGTCTTATGTCGGTCTAAGTTTGTTTTTTTTAGTCTTATGTCGGTCTAAGTTTTTTTTTTTTTAGTCTTATGTCGGTCTAATTTTTTTTTTTTTTTAGTCTTATGTCAGTCTAAGTTTTTTTTTTAGTCTTATGTCAGTCTAAGTTTGTTTTTTTAGTCTTATGTCAGTCTAAGTTTTTTTTTTTAGTCTTATGTCAGTCTAAGTTTTTAAACATCAAAGACAGTGTGCAGAAAAATTACTCACATGTTGGTAACTTTTTAGCCAAGTAAAAAAAAAAAAAAAAAGTGGGGGGAGAGAAGAGATGGATTTATATATTTCTCAAAGGTATAAGTACAAAGTCAATACAAATAGATCAGAATTTGAACTTGCCTTGTTTATTTTCAAGTTATTTGTGCACAATCTGAATTTGAAAAAAATATTGATTGGATTATTTTCTTATCAATATTTTTTTTTTTTAAGTAATTATTTGTAGAAAAATGAGATGAAAACTTTCTTTTGAAATTTGATTTAATTCTTTTAATACAAAATTAACTTTTAATGAAGTAATTTAGTAATTATAATTTTACCAAAATTAACTTTTTTTAGAACTTTTCTCGTAATTATTTTCAGGGTCTGCAAATGCTGGACTGTCTAGAGCAACGACGTTTACATGGCATAATAAAATATGCCACAATAATATCTTCATTTTTCAGCAACTGAATTTCCATCTTTAAAATTTTTGTTTCCATCAATTTTGATTCCATTTGTCTAACATCACTTTCTTTTCCATTTTTATCTTTCAGAATATCATGACCAGCGAAAGGCTGTTATTGTATTGCAGAGTAACTATAGATGTATTCGTGACCGTATCAGGTTTGTCAAACGAAAGAAAGCAGTGACCCTATTGCAGGTAAGTTTCTAATTCTATTTACAGAAGTTGAACAGATTTGGTTTTCAAGAGATTCTTTTAAAGAGATCAGAAATGAACATTCAAATACACAGAAACACACATGCATTCAATATAATTCCATTATATATAATTCTGATGTACATGTAAAACCTATTAATTTCCACACTCTTCAGTTAGAGTTTATATATAATTTTACAGCCTTTTTCAGAATCACAATGATTGATCCTAGCAGAGTCAATAATAATGATGAAACTTATTGTGTACAGTGCTCAGGTGCACCACAACTCATCAAAGTCTCATGTCAAGTACACAGAATAATTTATTAGTGTCAGGAACATGAACAGTGTACAGTAATAATATACATGTATGTGTACAGTGCTCAGGTGCACCACAACTCATCAAAGTCTCATGTCAAGTACAAAGAATAATGTATTAGTGTCAGGAACATGAACAGTTTACAGTAATAATATACATGTATGTGTACAGTGCTCAGGTGCACCACAACTCATCAAAGTCTCATGTCAAGTACAAAGAATAATGTATTAGTGTCAGGAACATGAACAGTTTACAGTAATAATATACATGTATGTGTACAGTGCTCAGGTGCACCACAACTCATCAAAGTCTCATGTCAAGTACAAAGAATAATGTATTAGTGTCAGGAACATGAACAGTGTACAGTAGTAATATGCATGTATGTGTACAGTGCTCAGGTGCACCACAACTCATCAAAGTCTCATGTCAAGTACACAGAATAATGTATTAGTGTCAGGGACATGAACAGTTTACAGTAATAATATACATGTATGTGTACAGTGCTCAGGTGCACCACAACTCATCAAAGTCTCATGTCAAGTACACAGAATAATGTATTAGTGTCAGGAATATGAACAGTTTACATTAGTAATATACATGTATGTGTACAGTGCTCAGGTGCATCACAACTCATCAAAGTCTCATGTCAAGTACACAGAATAATGTATTAGTGTCAGGAATATGAACAGTTTACATTAGTAATATACATGTATGTGTACAGTGCTCAGGTGCACCACAACTCATCAAAGTCTCATGTCAAGTACACAGAATAATGTATTAGTGTCAGGAACATGAACAGTTTACAGTAGTAATATGCATGTATGTGTGTGCATGTGTGCATATGTATGTGAAGAGTGGCATCAGGTATAGTGTTGGCGGACTACAGGAAGCATGAAAAAAAAAACAAAAAAACAAGCGAGTTCTCCGTCTTCTCACAAGCCAGACCCTCTGTTGGTCAACACATTCTTCATCTAGCAGCTGGAAAATCCGTCGTCATAGTCGAAATAATCTTTAGCAGTTCAAAATCACATTTCCTATTTAGTTTCGTTTCTGTTCAACTAAAATCCATTTCTTTACTGAAAAGCGCTTCGTCGTCGACTGCTGCTGACGCCCCAGCGCTCGACTCGCTTATTATTTATGGACATATTTATCCAAACATCTGGGCACATCAGTCGAACCTCGCGTCCGTCCAGTGCCCAAATTGCATTTGTTTTTGCATGCATGAGGATGCGAGTTCAATCCCGGCAGGCAAGACAATGCCTTGCACTTTTTCCTTTCTCGTTCTCCATCACAAACTTTTAACAAATTTCATATAAATCAGTATTTTTCTATTATTTTTTCAAATTCTAAAACTAGAATAAATCTTCTTATGACAAAATGTCATTGTGTGTTTATGAATATTATTAATTTGTCAAAACCTGATTAGTAATTAAAATATAATTGATTATTAATGAAATTATTTCTGACATAAAATTTTCTGGCCAATGTACAAATGATATAAAAATTCATTCAAATTGATAAATCTAAATAATGCATCAAATTAAGGGGAGATAATTACGGTAATAGTGAACTACAAAGGCATAAAATTATGATCGTAATTTTTTTTAAATAAATAAAATAATAGCTATTCTACTTTTTAATATTTCATTACACCTACACAAATATTTACAACAAATAAATTCCCTAGGCATGCTACTGGTCATTAAATATCAACAATTTAGAAAAAAATCTATAGGTATTCATTTTTAACTCTTAACATCCTGTTAAGAATTTTCTAAGTCCAGAGTATTCCTATAAGGATATATAAAAGAAAATGGCTAAAAATGACCTTTGCATCTAAAGTTACCTGTTATTTCCCTTAAATCAAAGACTTCTACTAAATATGTTTAATATTACATTTAAACAAAGTCCAGAGCCCCATTCCTATAAGGATATATTTTAAAAAATGGCTAAAAATGACCTTTGCATCTAAAATTACCTGTTATTTCCCTTAAATCAAAGACTTCTGAATATGTTTAATGTTACATTTAAACAAAGTCCAGAATCCCATTCCTATAAGGATTTATCAAAAAATGGTTAAAAATGGCCTTTTCATTTAAAGTTACTTGTTATTTTCCTTAAATCAAAGACTTCTAAATATGTTTAATATTACATTTAAACAAAGGCTATTGTTTGGGGTGGATTAGGAAAATGAATGAGACTTCTGGCAGGGTGGAATGAGGTGGTATAGGATGTTAAGAGTTAAACTTGCAAAAGATCTCTACAACTTTTTCAAGAATTGTTCAAACTATTAAACTTTCTTTCAAATGGAGATGGGTGGATAGATATATATAAACAAAGTAAAAAATGAACAAATTGAGATAGATAGATAGATAGATATCCATCTTCATATAAACAAGAATTACGACAAATTACGATAAATTGGGTTACTTAAAGGATAAGTACCCAATGCGAAATACTTCAGTTAGGAAAACAACAAATGCGTTAGTTACATTTATATAACTTTTACTACAACATGTATAGGGGAACGAAGTTCCCCAGACTATAGAATGTCACAAGTGTCCAAACATACACAATAGTGTTAATAGACAAAGTGGTAACCACTTACTGTAAGTAGAGGCTGTGGCGTCTGGTATGCACCATAGGTGTCTGCTGGAGAGAGATGACAAGCACGTCCAGGCTTGTTCAGTGGCATCGAAAGAAGAGGGTTCTCTCCTTGGGTTCCTGTGTCACGTGACCAAAATAGGGTCTCCTGACACAGGAAATTAACCAAAACCCTCAGACAAGGGAGACTGCCCTTATAAAGGTATTAGCATTTACTATAGCCACCATGTCCTCTAAATGACACTTTCTAAATTCTTCTTCATTCTGCTTATTAATCTTGTTGATTTGCATCTGAGGAATATTAATTCTATTCTTCTTGGAGTTCCTGTGAAACATTTGCAAGTGTTTCAATTAAAGAGGCCATAGCTTACACTTTATAGCCTCAAATATACCACAGATGATCCACAGGATTAATATAAGAGCTTCTTAGGGTTATCACAATGTTTCTTTTTCTTTTTCTTATCCATTTTACAGCCTTCTCCAGGCTATGTGATAAATGAAAATGAGATGTCAATGGGTGATCATGAAAATGAAATACAATGAATCTTTCAAGAATTATCTCCCTTTGGCAGTTGAAGATGCTTTGTAACACCACAAGATTGAACTTACAGTCATATAAGCATATTATCATAATTGAATCATCAACAAATAGAACCTTTTCCTGGATATTAATTTGAGGATATGCAATTCTTCTATCATTTTATATTCAATCTCTATTACCAATCACATACAAACAAAACACTGACAGTTGTTTGACCAGTCCACTCTTTTCCAAGAGAAAATGTTTTAACAAATTCTGCCATTGTACCACTGTAAATATTCTTCCATAAGTCTTGGGAAGTGATCATCAAATAGAATGTTGTGAAGCAAAACTACAGGCCATTAATCATTTTTTTAATGGTGCTGAAGAATACTTAAGAGTTTATAGGCCATTAAAATTAATAGAAGATTAAATTAAAATTAAAATTAAAACATTAAAATTAATATATATATTAATATATTAAATATATATATTATATTAAATATATATATTAAAACATTAAAATTGTAATGGCAAATTAAAACATAAAAGCCATTAATCATTTTTTTAATGGTGCTGAGGAATACTTAAGAGTTTATAGGCCATTAAAATTAATAGAAGATTAAATTAAAATTAAAACATTAAAATTAATATATATATATATTGATATATTAAATATATATATTAAATATATATATTATAACATTAAAATTGTAATGGCAAATTAAAACTACAAGCCATTAATCATTTTTTAATGGTGCTGAAGAATACTTAAGAGTTTATGGGCCATTAAAATTAATAGAAGATTAAATTTAAATTAAAATTAAAACATTAAAATAAATATATATATTAATATATTAAATATATATATTAAATATATATATATATATATTATTAAAACATTAAAATTGTAATGGCAAATTAAAACTACAAGCCATTAATCATGTTTTTTAATGGTGCTGAAGAATACTTAAGAGTTTATAGGCCATTAGTTTAAAAAAAAGGTAACTTGTTGAACTGTGGAAAGTGTTACATAATCTATGCAGTTGCATAAGATTATTGTCAATCCCCTGTATTTCTAAAGGGATGGCCCTTTTCATATCACGGGCGGGACTTTCCATGGAATATTACAGAAAGCCCGCGAAATATGTGAAGTCACGTGGGACCTGGTTGAGTCCTCAGTTTCAGTTTAGACGTCAGGCAGAGAAGATGTACTGCCTTAACTGGAACTCACCTGCATACGCGCGCTATGTTTAGTTACATGAAATGTTTAGTTAAGTAAATAAAAGCTTAAGAAAATAACACAGTTTTGTGGTTGGTGAATGCCTTGGTAACAAGACTGACCTAGAAGATTGAAATGAGTTAAGTGCTTGACAAAAAGCGTTATTTACCTGACCTCGGTAACATCTACCCAAAAGCCAAATATAACTAAATTAAAGAAATGAGTTAAGTGCGACTGACCACCAAGACGAAGTCCAGACGCTAGAAGAGACGCCAGAAGAAGAATAGAAGTAAGTAAGGAAAGGAGTGTGCAACACACGTACCACAAGAAACCTGTCCTCATGCGCATTAGATTTTCTTGATCTGTTCCTTGGCTTATTCTGTACGTTGCCTGTTCATGTCTGCTTTTGTATCAGACAACTGATTAATGTATGTTATACACATTTTCTCCAAATTAACCCAGTACTATGCATCCCAATAATTCGTCAACAGTGATTGTTAGTAATGATTTGCTATAACATTACCATAACAGAAAATTTGTGTTTTATCAAGTTAGAACTGACAAAATATTTTCTTAGATAGAATTTGTCACAGCTTGCTTTAAGCGAATAAACAACACAACAACGTAATCCAGTTGTACATGAATTGGTGGAATAACCACTTCCACCCTTTTATTACCACATGTAAAACATGTCTGAAACAATATTCCTGTTTCATAGAACAATGGCCAAAACGGTACTTCTGTTTCTTATTAAATCCAATATACAACAGAGTTATTCTATGAATTTGCCATGTTTGGGTATGCTAACTTTCATAAAACATCCACAAAAGGAAATTGAGAAAATTAAATTTTTATAATAAAATAAATTAAATTAAATTAAAAATATATATATATAAAAAACAATAAAATAAATAAATAAATAAAATAAAAAGTAAATAAAACAAAATAAATTAGAATAAAATAAGATAAATGTAATACTAAAAAACAAAACAAAATAGAATCTAGCAGACTTTATAATCACAATTTTTAATAAAATTAAGTTCATTCTAAGCTCCTAAAACCAACACACACACACACACATATATTAATGTACATGAACAAGGCACGCACGCAAACAGAACACACACCCTATAAATAACACACACACACATGGTGTTGGAACTTAGCAAATACACCGCACACACAAGAGGATAACAGGCCACCTGATAGACAGTAAATTTACACACCCGCACCCATAAACAATCAAATGATATCTGGAATGTTAATCTCAGACACATATCAATAAAAAAGAGATTAGATGATCCTGTTAATAATAATAAAAAAAACCCTTACTTAGAGGCATATCAAATCTGGAATAATAATTAAAATAAAAAGAAATGATCAGACACACAGACATAAGCACAACACACACACACACACACACACACACACACTTACACTTACACACACAAGCACGCACACACACACACACTTACACACTCAAACACACACATAAACAAGCACCCCCAACCACACACACACACAGAGAATTTGGAAGACCCGAGACAGAACAAATCGAGCAACTGCCCTGACCACTTCAGTTCGAGTATTCTTCTGATGATGGGATTTTTCATCTCGAAATATTAAGAATAAAGTGACAGGTTAACAAGCAACATCATAGTTACCTTCTTTTTTTTTTACACTTGCATTGTGATAGCCTTCAAAACCAACCAACAAAATTTTTATTTATTTAATTTTTAATTTTTTTCTGGTGGTTTGATTTTGAAAGATCTATGAAATAGTTGACAAGAGGAATAAAATGCTGGTTAAATTGCCAGATGAAAAGATTAAACATTTTGATCAATTTGTTCAGATTATTAAACCTATTTATTTTCGTAGTTTACTTCCTTTTGGCTTCCACATGATGATCATGCAAACAACACTATGAAATTTAACATTTTTGAAAAAACAAATGATGTCATATAATTGCTGACAGAAATCTGTTTTGACCAAATCGATAAACTGGTCATCTTCAAGAGCAACATAGACAGAAAAGAAAAAACGTTAGAAGACTCTTTTCCCATCTATGTTGCTCTTGAAGATGACCAGTTTATTGAGCCGGTCGAAACACATTTCTATCAGCAAGTATATAACATCATTTGTTTTTTTCAAAAATGTTAAATTTCATACTGTCGGATTAATTTCCATCTATTATTCAAACAACACTATATATCGTTTGAATAGTTATATTTTTACAAAATTATTTGATGGTAAATTGCATGGTGCTTAACTTTAGAGCAGGTGTATATTTGCTGAATAATATGTTTATAAGTGCAATCAGACTGCACTGAATAATACAATGTAATAAAATTAAGTGTATTAAAAATTATCATTTTATTGTAAACAGAATACAACAACATGAAATGTGCTATTACATTTAATATGTGTAATAACAATGGCGATGACAAAATGTGAAAAACGTAAAATGTGAAATTTTATAATCATCGTTTGATCAAGTACATCATTTTTATGAGAAGAGTTATTGCCCTTAGATCATTTAACCACTCTACATACATAGCCGTTTTCTTCATAAAATGCAACATGAATATAGCTACGTTTATTATCAATGTTACTTATTTCTGTATATTATTTTCTCTTCGGGCTTTTCATATATTTTCTATGATCTCTTTTATTTGTTTTCTTCTATTTTAGAATTTAAATTCAACATGTGTTAAATATACAACATGTGTTAAATATACCAAGTGTTATCGTACACTTCACCCATGTGTCTCAAAAGTTTGAATTAAAAATATGAATAAATAAATAGATAAATAAAAAAATAAAAAATAAAATAATTTGTGCTTGTGTGATAGGTTGTGCCTTGTTTTTTTTGCTTTGCGTGTTTTGCGTAGGTGTGCTGTAGTTAATAGATGGAAGGTCAAAGATAGTGTAAAATACTTTCTGTGAAGAAAAAAAAGAAAAATGTTTTTTTTTTCCTTGGTGGTTTGATTTTAAAAGATAAATGAAATACTCAACAAAAAGGATATGTTGGTTAAATTGACAAATGAACAAATTAAACATTCTGTTTAAATTCTTGGACAGTTGTTCATATTTCTTTTCATGTCATTTTTCAGTTTCTTTTTCTTTTTATACCAATTATAAAAATGTGCCAGTAATTTTATTCAATTTGTACTTTTGTGGTTTGACTGCTTGATAAAATCATTGGTAATTTATGAGGAAGTGCGTCCCGGTCTCCTGCCTCAAGAGTTGCTGCCTGGTGACTATTAAAATAACGACCCAGCTCAGTCTATCCAAAACTATCCATCTATCTATCTATCTCAATTTGTTCATATTTATCTATATTACTTTAAATACTAAGATTTTTTTTATTCATGTTTGTTTAATGTCTTGTTTTTAGTTTAAATAAACAAGAATTACGACAAAAAAAGAAGCGACCCCCCCCCCAATACATTTACTTGTCAAAAATATCTATCTATCTATCTCCATTTGTTCGTATCTATCTATATTATTTTGTTTGTTTATCTATCTATCTATCTATCTATCTCAGTGTATTCCAAACTATATATCCATCTTCATATCTAAACAAGAATTACGACAAATTACGATAAATAAACAAGAATTATGACGAGCTGGGGTTGTTATTTTGATAGTCACCGGGTAGCGGTTTTTGAGGCATTATGTATAGGTATCATCCTTCATTACCTGTTATGTACAGGCATCATTCTTCCTTACCTGTTATGTACAGGCATCATTCTTCCTTACCTGTTATGTACAGGCATCATTCTTACCTGTTATGTACAGGCATCATTCTTCCTTACCTCTTATGTACAGGCATCATTTTTCATTACCCGTTATGTATAGGCATCACTTTTCATTACCTGTTATGTACAGGCATCCCTTTGTATCATCTTTAATGATCATATCTAGACATGAATATATGTACTTAAGAGAATTTGAAAATAAGTGTGGATGTAATGAAAATAACATACCTCGAAGCTCAAAGTGTGCGCAGACGAGTCTGGCTTGCAGGGTCATCACGGGAAAGAAATATGGCTGCTGTAAGCACTATATTTAATGATGGGCGATCTCGAACCAGCGAGAATGGGATTGCACGTATGCAAATTCTCTCGAGATCAGGCGTGCATATAAGCATACGGTGACATCTAGAGGGAGCGTCACACGATTACATACGAGGACTACAAAAAAAGCTGGCAGTAGCATTTTGGCTCTTGCGACGGGTGGATGAGGCATTTCGAGATAGATTTTGAATTTTGGTGAGCAGAGTGCAGCATAGTTGGGAGAACATTATTACTAGAATATGCAAATGTCCAAATGACAATTTTATTATACTGAATGTGGCACCCAATTCCTAATTTGGCTAATTCATTTCATTGGCAATTCAGTCTCGAAAGACTATGATAAAAGTTTTTGTGTGCCCCTGAAGTTGCAGCGCCTCCTGTGACTATGAAGTCCGATGTTTGAGAAACATTCTCGACCACAGATTTTGCATTTGTAGGTTGTCCCTGTAGATGATGATGTTCCGATGCTTTGTTGCCATTGCTTTCTTATGGACCTCTTAGCTTCATGATGTTGTATCAGGGTGACTTCTGACATGTACAGTCCTCTATGGAGATTCTGCTGCCACTGAGGGCGGTCTTGAGCCAAATTTTCCCAGCTGGAAGGGACAATGCCAAAGCACCTGAGATCATTTTTACAGAAATTTACAATCAAATGATCTATAATGATCAAACAAGAGTCAGATTGACTCCCGTTGTATTTCACATCCAATCAACTCTGGATTGGCACTAACATTCTCGCATAATTCATCTTGATCCAGTTTTTCTTGTCGTCTATCTTTTGAGGCTTATCCAATATTTTGAATACATTACAAGAATTTGGTGTTTTGTTGCTGATAAATCTTTCTCTAAACATTGATTGGGCAAATTAATCCATCTGAGCTGATAAGATTCCCACTTTGTAATCCTGTTGTAGACAAATACTTGTGTTGTTTTTATGAAACCGTGAATGTAGACTGAGAAACTGATGACTGAGAATTACTTTATGTCTGGATTTTAAGAGAGTTTGTTCTCATTTTTACATCTGAAACTACTTGTAATTTCTATAATGTTCAACAATATTTTACCAACATAATTATTCTCTATATGAACCTTGGAAAATATCTTCATCTTCAATACTTCATCTCCTTCAATTAAGACACATCTAAGAGCCTACTTGAGTAACCTCAAATTTTTTGTAAAGGGAGGCAAATCTGAGATATTTGTTTTGAAAACATTGCTTAACATTCAATTACCGTATTTGACGGCATATAAGATGCACCCCCATTTCAGCAGGTCAGATTCAGGAAAAAAGTTTTTAGTGTATTTAAGCATATATCGTTGAAAACAGTCTAGCTGTGCATTACACAAGCAGAAACATAGCTGTATAAAAGCAATTTGGCAGTACAGGCAAGCAATAAGTATACACAAGACATCTCAATAGCAGGAAATAATAATAATAATAATAATAATAATAAAATATCTGGACTTTGCCAGAGAACTGAAAAAGTTATGGAATATGAAAGTGAAAGTGATACCAATTGTAGTTGGTGCACTTGGAACAGTCCCAAAAGGATTAGAAAAGGGCTTGGAAAGTTTGGATATCAGAGGAAGGATTGAAACCATTCAGAACACTGCACTGCTGCAATCTGCCAGAATACTCAGAAGAGTCCTGGAGACCTGAGGAGACTTGCTGTCACTCAGACTCCAGTGAAAGACCATCAGTTAACACTGATGTGAAAACTCAAAAGGAGTAAATAATACTAATAATAATAATAATTATAATAATAATAATAATACCAGACCTAGTATTGATAAACAAAAAAGAAAGAACTTGTCAACTGGTGGATTTTGCAGTGCCAGCAGATCACAGGGTGAAGCTAAAGGAAAATGAAAAAATTGACAAATATCTGGACCTTGCCAGAGAACTGAAAAAGTTATGGAATATGAAAGTGAAAGTGATACCAATTGTAGTTGGTGCACTTGGAACGGTCCCAAAAGGATTGGAAAAGGGTTTGGAAAGTTTGGAAATCAGAGGAAGGATTGAAACCATTCAGAACACTGCACTGCTGCAATCTGCCAGAATACTCAGAAGAGTCCTTGAGACCTGAGGAGACTTGTTGTCACTCAGACTCCAGTGAAAGACTATCAGCTAACACTGATGTGAAAACTCAAAAGGAGTAAATAATAATAATAATAATTAGTTTTTATTGATTTTGAAATACTTTTTAGATAAACTGTAATTTTTAAAATATACAAAAATATAATAAAATATGAGATAGAAATGTCAAATAAATAAGTCAATCAGTTCAAAACATTTCTAAATACATTTATTCATTTTCTAAGAAGTTACTTGAAAATCTTCTTTTTATTCATAAATAAGTAACATAAAAGCCGCAATATTTTGATATTTACTTTCTGTTTTTTGTAAAACATCCAGTACTTTTTCATAAAAGCATAAAGATCTGTTATATTCATTTCCATATTTATTATGAATCTAAATCATAATCATATTCTTAATACAATTAGAAAAGAATTTTTCTATTTTTAATTTTTTATTTTCTTAAGCCATAGATGACTACAGGAGCATAAGGAAATACAAAAACCTTTTAATTTCTGCTTACTCTTTTCGGAATAGAAGAATGTTTCTTAGGAACTGCATTTTCGAAAAAGTTATTCCAAGAAGCCTGCCCACTATTTTTGAAGCCGTTCCACCACATTTCTTAATACAATTATAAAATGTTTAAGGAAGTTGGTCATAAAGTATTAGGGGCCGGTTTAGCTCAGTCGGTAGAGTGTTCGTGGAGGTGCGTGGTCTAATGGTTAGAGTCGTAAGAAATGGACTCGTCAACGCGAGTTCAATTCCTAGACGAAGCTGTTGGAATTTCACATGGCACTAATACCCTTGAGAAAGGTATGAATCCAATTCTCCCTCTAGCTATGGGTAAATAGCAGGGCAGACTGGACTCTTTAACCATGGCTAGGTAACCAGTCTAGGAGAAGGAAAACTTTGAATTCAAACCTGTTAAACTCCGCTTAAGAAATTGACCTTGTGTCGCATCCTGCTCGTGCGGAGGGGTTTGGTAAATATATATGTAGAGTGTTCGGCTAGGAGCCACAAGGTTCTTGGTTCGATACTGGCCCTCGCCAACTCAGCGTATGAGTAGCACAGGGATTCGTGCGGTAAAGTGAGGAGCTGATGGTAGGTGTGGCGCCCCACCTCAGACGCTAAAAACAATCTCCTTGGTCTAGCGCTATTGAAAACTGAAAAAGAGACTCCCTCGCTGTCTGGCTGATACCGATATTAGGCCACCCCGATGACTTTACTTTTATTGTATTTCTGCATCATTTTGGTATGTGTGTGTGTGCATGCATGTGTGTGAATGTTTAGGGTAGAATGGACATGGAGTCAACACTGCTTAGTTAATAACAGTTTCTCGCTTATGCAATTTCAAACTGAAACTATTACATTTTAATTGTGCTTGCGCATTATTTGAAAAGAATTTAATTGTTATTAAGAACACATTTTATGATATTTTCGTATTAAAACATGCAATTGTATTGATTATGGTGAAATGAAAATGGCCAACCAAAACAGACGGCTTCCTCAAAGGAAAAGAAACAAGGGGAGGTTACTCTCCTTTATGTAGCTAATGTTCAGATCACCGAATATTTTTGGATGTATTTTGTGTCATTAAACTAAATAGGAAAAAAGCCTTTAGCAAACAATCATTGATTTACTCAGTTTTAGTATAATAATAGATAAATGATCCTAAAAAATATTTTTTTTAAATTGTTGAATAAATCCTTATGTCTGAGTTTTGGTTAATATTAAATGTTGAATGCTGCCAGTGAGATTATATGTTGTATTGTCCATACGGAGGCACCTAGTGTAACGGTTATCAACGTACGAAATGGACCCGACAAACCAGGTTCAAATCATGGACGAAGCTGTTTAAATTTCACATACTCCTAATACCTTTGGGAAAGATATGAATTCAACTATTCTCGCTCCAGGTAGGGGTAAATAGTAGGGCAGACTGGGCTCATTAACCGTGATTAGGCAACCAGTCTAGGAGAAGAAAAACTCTGAATTCAAACCTGTTAAATTTTGTAAAAATTCGTAAACATACACTGTTGACTTCACGTCCACCCTATGTTAACTTATATACACATGACCTATTGAAGATATTGAGCACTATTTACATATAGATATAAATCAAATATATAGATAAATACACAGAAAAATAGATACCACTATATGTGGAGAAAAGTAGACAAACACGGGATGTTATAGAAACTTGATGTTTATTGTCGACAGTGCAACGTTTCGGTCTGTTATTAGACCATCTTCAGGACTTGGATATAGTTCTTGCTCCAATGATGGAAATTCTCAAAATGCTGAAAACGGAAGGTCGTCAGTGGGGGGAGGTGTAGTTGGGGGTGGTTAGTGGATTCTTTTTCTCTCTGGAATGGGGAGTGCCGAAATGGTGAATGGTGGTACCACAGGTGTTAGATTGTGGGGATTGGTTAGCTAAATATGTGTATGTGTGTGTGTGTGTGTCTGTTTAATTGTTTTTTTGTTTATGTGTGATTGGGAACTGGATTTGTCGTTAAGTTATATGTGTGTTGTTGGTATGTTGGTGTGATTTTTTTGATTTATTATTTATTTTATTTTATTTTATTTTTTTTTGTAAGGGTTTGTAAGGGTAAGATTTGTTAAAAATAGATGGACAGAAAGATTTAAAAAATAAAACTCACACATCTACAACTAATGACAAATCCACCTCCCAAACATACATACACACACTCATTCATTTTTTGACCCATCCCTTATCATCCAACATTCTGACCAAACACCTGCATCTTCACATAAACACTTCCCATTTAGAGGGAAGAAAATCCACTAATCACCCACCCCTCCAGCCACCCCTGCCCCTACTGACAACCTACTGTTTTTCACCATTCTGAAAATGTCCTTCATTGAAGCTAGAACTGAGCTTTTGGTCCTGATGATGGTCTAAATAGCCGAAACGTTGCATCGTCGACAATAAACATCCAGTTTCCATAACATCCCGTGTTTGTCTACTTTTCTCCACATATTGTCGGATTAACCTCCTCACATTTCTCCCATATAGATATATAGCTCACTATATACAATTATACAGAAGCAGTCCAGTGCTTTATTCATACTTTATAAATTCTTGTATGCGGTCATGCCATAAATAAACGTACATCATTTTGCTCTGATTTGACATTTAATACATGTATATCCATTAACAATTACTCGACTTACTATGATACCCTATAAAAACAAGCGTATAAAGTCTTTTATACCTGAAGCATAGGTGTTGTCAGATTCTAAAAAGGGCATTTTATTATGATTGGTCAATCTGAAGGTCAAATTATCATCTCTTCTTTATTTTTCTTTTCACTCTTTATTTCTTCGACTTAATTATTCCTTGTTCTATTTTCTTGCTTCTCTCTTTTTTCTCTTTCCATTCTTATCTATTTCTATCACCTCTCTCTCTCTCTCTCTCTCTCTCTCTCTCTCTCTTTCCATTCTTATCTATTTCTATCACCCCTCTCTCTCTCTCTCTCTTTTCTCTCTCTCTCTCTCTCTCTTTCCATTCTTATCTATTCTATCACCCCTCTCTCTCTCTCTCTCTCTCTCTTTCCATTCTTATCTATTCTATCACCTCTCTCTCTCTCTCTCTCACCTCTCTCTCTCTCTCTTTCCATTCTTATCTATTCTATCACCTCTCCTCTCTCTCTCTCCTTTCCATTCTTATCTATTCTATAACCTCTCTCTCTCTCTCTCTCTTTCTCTCTCTCTCTTTATCTCTCTTATCTTTTTCCTTCTCCCCCCCTTTTATTCTTTCCCCCAAATATCTATTAATTTTTTTTACTCTCATTAAATTATTTTTTACTCTCGACCTTTTTTAAGATGTTAACTAAAAGTTAACAAATAAATGAATACTTACGATTCTGTATAAAATTTATGTGTAAAATATTCAAAATAATTATTTAATTAATAATTAATAGATGCATGCAACTATCCATCTTCATATCTATCTATCTCAATTTGTTCATATTTATCTATATTACTTTAAATACTAAGATTTTTTTGGTAATTTATGAGGAAGTGCGTCCCGGTCTCCTGCCTCAAGAATTGCTAACCCGGTGACTATTAAAATAATGACCAAGCTCAGTCTATTCAAAACTATCATCTTCATATCTATCTATCTCAATTTGTTCATATTTATCTATATTACTTTAAATACTAAGATTTTTTTTTTGGTAATTTATGAGGAAGTGCGTCCCGGTCTCCTGCCTCAAGAATTGCTACCCGGTGACTATTAAAATAATGACCAGCTCAGTCTATTCAAAACTATCCATCTTCATATTCTATCTATCTCAATTTGTTCATATTTATCTATATTACTTTAATACTAAGATTTTTTTTGGTAATTTATGAGGAAGTGCGTCCCGGTCTCCTGCCTCAAGAATGCTACCCGGTGACTATTAAAATAATGACCCAAGCTCAGTCTATTCAAAACTATCCATCTTCATATCTATCTATCTCAATTTGTTCATATTTATCTATATTACTTTAAATACTAAGATTTTTTTGGTAATTTATGAGGAAGTGGTCCCGGTCTCCTGCCTCAAGAATTGCTACCCGTGACTATTAAATATATGACCAAGCTCAGTCTATTCAAAACTATCCATCTTCATATCTATCTATCTCAATTTGTTCATATTTATCTATATTACTTTAAATACTAAGATTTTTTTGGTAATTTATGAGGAAGTGCGTCCCGGTCTCCTGCCTCAAGAATTGCTACCTGGTGACTATTAAAATAATGACCAAGCTCAGTCTATTCAAACTATCATCTTCATATCTATCTATCTCAATTTGTTCATATTTATCTATATTACTTTAAATACTAAGATTTTGTAATTTATGAGGAAGTGCGTCCCGGTCTCCTGCCTCAAGAATTGCTACCCGGTGACTATTAAAATAATGACCAAGCTCAGTCTATTCAAAACTATCCACTTCATATCTATCTATCTCATTTGTTCATATTTATCTATATTACTTAAATACTAAGATTTTTTTGGTAATTTATGAGGAAGGCGTCCCGGTCTCCTGCCTCAAGAATTGCTACCCGGTGACTATTAAAATAATGACCAACTCAGTCTATTCAAAACTATCCATCTTCATATCTATCTATCTCAATTTGTTCATATTTATCTATATTACTTTAAAACTAAGATTTTTTTGGTAATTTATGAGGAAGTGCGTCCCGTCTCCTGCCTCAAGAATTGCTACCCGGTGACTATTAAAATAATGACACAACTCAGTTCTATTTCAAAACTATCCATCCTTCATATTCTATCTATCTCATTTGGTTCTATTTATCTATTACTTTAAAACTAATTTTTTTGGTAATTTATGAGGAAGTGCGTCCCGGTCTCCATGCCTCAAGAATTGCTTCCCGGTGAACTATCTCTCC
>CM042168.1:1236062-1273562 GCA_023376005.1 Doryteuthis pealeii
TTACTTTCGTTTTTGAAAACATCCATTAACTTTTCATAAACATTAAAGATCTACTGTTATATTCATTCCATATTTATTATGAATCTAAATCATATCATTATTCTTAATACAATTAGAAAAGAATTTTTCTATTTTTAATTTTTAAATTTTCTTAAGCCATAGATGACTACAGGAGCATAAGGAAATACAAAAACCTTTTAATTTCTGCTTACTCCTTTCGGTAATAGAAGAATGTTTCTTAGAACTGCATTTTCGAAAAAGTTATTCCAAGAAGCCTGCCCACTATTTTTTGAAGTCGTCCCACCACATTTCTTTAATACAATTATAAAATGTTTAAGGAAGTTGGTCATAAAGTATTAGGGCCAGTTTAACTCAGTCGGTAGAGTGTTCGTGGAGGTGCGTGGTCTAATGGTTAGAGTCGTAAAGAAATGGACTCGTCAACGCGAGTTCCAATTCCTAGACGAAGCTGTTGGAATTTCACATGGCGCTAATACCTTGAGAAAGGTATGAATCCAATTCTCCCTCCAGCTATGGGTAAATAGCAGGGCAGACTGACTCTTTAACCATGGCTAGGTAACCAGTCTAGAAGGAAAACTCTGAATTGAACTGTTAAAACTCCACTTAAAGAAATTGACCCTTGTGTCACATCCTGCTCGTTGCGGAGGGGTTGGTAAATATATATGTAGAGTGTTTGGCTAGGAGCCACAAGGTTCTTGGTTCGATACTGGCCCTCGCCAACTCAGCATATGAGTAGCACAGGGATTTGTGTGGTAAAGTGAGGAGCTGATGGTAGGTGTGGCGCCCAACCTCAGACGCTAAAAACAATCTCCTTGGTCTAGCGCTATTGAAAAGGGGATAGACTCCCTCGCTGTGTGGCTGATACCAACATTAGGCCACCCCGGTGACTTTACTTTTATTGTATTTCTGCATCATTTTGGTATGTGTGTGTGCATGCATGTGTGTGAATGTTTAGGGTAGAATGGACATGGAGTCAACACTGCTTAGTTAATAACAGTTTCTCGCTGATGCAATTTCAAACTGAAACTATTACATTTTAATTGTGCTTGCGCATTATTTGAAAAGAATTTAACTGTTATTAAGAACACATTTTATGATATTTTCATATTAAAACATGCAATTGTATTGATTATGGTGAAATGAAAATGGCCAACCAAAACAGACGGCTTCCTCAAAGGAAAAGAAACAAGGGGAGGTTACTCTCCTTTATGTAGCTAATGTTCAGATCACCGAATATTTTTGGATGTATTTTGTGTCATTAAACTAAATAGGAAAAAAGCCTTTAGCAAACAATCATTGATTTACTCAGTTTTAGTATAGTAATAGATAATTGATCCTAAAAAATATTTTTAAAATATCGTTGAATAAACCCTTATGTCTGAGTTTTGGTCAATATTAAATGATGAATGTTGCAAATGAGATTATGTGTTGTATCGTCCATACGGAGGCGCCTAGTGTAACGGTTATCAACGTACGAAATGGACTCGACAAACCAGGTTCAAATCGTGGACGAAGCTGTTTAAATTTCACATACTCCTAATACCTTTGGGAAAGATAGGAATTCAACTATTCTCGCTCCAGGTAGGGGTAAATAGTAGGGCAGACTGGGCTCATTAACCGTGATTAGGTAACCAGTCTAGGAGAAGAAAAACTCTGAATTCAAACCTGTTAAATTTTGCAAAATTCGTAAACGTACACTGTTGACTTCATGTCCACACTATGTTAACTTATATACACATGACCTATTGAAGATATTGAGCACTATTTACATATAGATATAAATCAAATATATAGATAAATACACAGAAAAATAGATACCACTATATGTGGAGAAAAGAACAAACACGGGATGTTATGGAAACTTGATGTTTATTGTCAACGGTGCAACGTTTCGGTCTCTTATTAGACCATCTTCAGGACTTTTGGATATAGTTCTTACTCCAATGATGGACATTCTCAAAATGCTGAAAACGGAAGGTCGTCAGTAGGGGGAGTGTAGTTGGGGGTGGTTAGTGGATTCTTTTCTCTCTGGAATGGGGAGTGCCAAAATGGTGAATGGTGGTACCACAGTGTGATTATGGGGGGATTGGTTAACTAAATATGTGTGTGTGTGTGTGTGTCTGTTTAATTGTTTTTTGTTTATGTGTGATTGGAACTGGATTTGTCGTTAAGTTATATGTGTGTTGTTGGTATGTGGTGTGATTTTTTGATTATTATTTATTTTATTTTTTTTATTTTTTTTTGTAAGGGTTGTAAGGGTAAGATTTTGTTTAAAAATAGATGGACAGAAAGATTTAAAAAATAAAACTCACACATCTACAACTAATGACAAATCCACCTCCCAAACATACCACACACTCATTCATTTTTTGACCCATCCCTTATCATCCAACATTCTGACCAAACACCTACATCTCCACATAAACACTCCCCATTTAGAGGGAAGAAAATCCACTACCCATCCCCCCAGCCACCCCTGCCCCTACTGTTTTTCACCATTCTGAAAATGTCCGTCATTGAAGCTAGAACTGGGCTGCGGTCCTGATGATGGTCTAAATGGTCGAAACGTTGCATCGTCAACAATAAACATCCAGTTTCCATAACATCCCGTGTTTGTCTAGTTTTCTCCACATATTGTCGGATTAACCTCCTCACATTTCTCCCATATAGATATATAGCTCACTATATACAATTATACAGAAGCAGTCCAGTGCTTTATTCATACTTTATAAATTCTTGTATGTGGTCATGCCATAAATAAACGTACATCATTTTGCTCTGATTTGACATTTAATACATGTATATCCATTAACAATTACTCGACTTACTACGATACCCTATAAAAACAAGCGTATAAAGTCTTCTATACCTGAAGCATAGGTGTTGTCAGATTCTAAAAAGGGCATTTTATTATGATTGGTCAATCTGAAGGTCAAATGAACCAGCACCCACGACAACGTTATCATCTCTTCTTTATTTTTCTTTTCACTCTTTATTTCTTCGACTTAATTATTCCTTGTTCTATTTTCTTGCTTCTCTCTTTTTTCTCTTTCCATTCTTATCTATTTCTATCACCTCTCTCTCTCTCTCTCTCTCTCTCTCTCTCTCTCTTATCTATTCTATCACCTCTCTTCTCTCTCTCTCTCTCTTTCCATTCTTATCTATTATATCACCTCTCTCTCTCTCTCTCTCCTCTCTCTCTCTCTCTCTCTCTCTCTCTCTCTCTCTTTCCTTTCGTTACTTATTCTATCATCTCTCTCTCTCTCTCTCTCTCTCTCTCTCTCCATTCTTTACACTTTATTCTTACTTATTCTATCACCCCTCTCTCTCTCTCTTCTCTCTCTCTCTCTCTCTCTCTCTCTCATCTTTTTCCTCCTCTTCCCCTTTTATTCTTTCCCCCAAATATCTATTAATAATGGAGATTCGCTTCTAGTTTTTGTCTGTAACAAAAACTACGTCACTACTTATGTCACAATTACAAAGTCGTTAATACATAGAATAAAGAACAATTATTTACTAATAAAATAAATAAAAGATTTTCCTTTAATAATTCAACGTTTGAATCCTTTTATATTATAAAAATAAACTCTATATTATTTAAATAAATAAACTATGAAATTAAATTTTAAAAATTGTATTATTTTAAATGGAAAAAATTATTTGCAAAATTTGTAATCAATTTTAAAAAATATCTTTACTTACACGTTTTTTTTTTTTTTTTTTTTTTTTTTTTTTTCAGTAACAAGAAGTTAACTAAAAGTTTACAAATAAATGAATACTTACGATTCTGTGTAAAAATTTTTAAAATAATTATTTAATTAATAATTAAAAGATGCACGCAACTATCCTCTTCATATCTATCTATCTATCTCAATTTTGTTCATATTTATCTATATTACTTTAAATACTAAGATTTTCTTTTATTCATGTTTGTTTAATGTCTTGTTTTTAGTTTAAATAAACAAGAATTACGACAAAAAAAAAGCGACCCCCCCCCCAATACATTTACTTGTCGAAAATATCTATCTTCATTTGTTCATATCTATCTATATTATTTTGTTTGTTTATTAATCTATCTATCTCAGTCTATTCCAAAACTATATATCCATCTTCATATCTAATCAAAGAATTACAACAAATTACGATAAATAAACAAGAATTGGTGTTGTTATTTTGGTAGCAATTTTCGAGGCAGGAGACCGGGACGCACTTCCTCATAAATTACCATATTTCTTTTTGAACAGATTTTTATCTTTAGTCTTTCTGTTTCAATTCCACAATAGCATATTGGGTATGTTCAAAAAGTTCCCAGTATTTTTTTATTCGAAGAGAAATGTATATCCAGTTTCTACTTTAAAAAAAAAAAAAAAGGATTCTAGAAACTTTGAACACACCTAATTAATGCAATAGTGGAATTAAGACAGAAAAAAAATTGAATAATAAAAACAGAAATATATTCTCTTTTTACCCCTAATATTCACAATCTAAGTTCATTTTTTTTTCTGCCATTATCACTGATACAAACTTTCAATACCATATGTCATTTTAGACATAAAAAAAGTGTATTCATTTATTTAACTTGCTTGTTCACACCTGCTTATTCCATCAAATACAGCTCTTTTTACACCTACATTAACTAAAAGTTCCTTTTACTCTATAACATCTGATAGCATCTCATTATATTTTTGTCTCTTTTTTTTATTACACATACTAGCAAATATATACACCCTCCGGTGCAAGTATTTAAGTTTTTATATAATAAAATATCATATTAAATTAGAAAGGCTAATGAAACTGAATGAGAATACAGATAAAAAATTTGGAACAGAGGGTTATGATTGAAAAATAGAACAACTTTGAAACTAAACTCTTCCATCATTTTCCGTTACTCCCGTCTTTCATTGTAAATTTTCTAATTAACTATTTAGTTAAAATAGGAAGTAAAGAATAATATTACAGTTCTTCTTATTAATGGATTTCTTTTAAGATTTTTGCTCATATTCAATAAGAATAAAACCAAACAATTAGAAATCAATAATACTATGCATATATTATTAAAATCAAATTTTTAAGATCAATATGCAAATTAGCCTTCCTATTCACACTATGAACTGCTATTTTGTTGTATATATAAATACAATTGCATGTTATTAGTATGTAGATCCTGGCCAATCCGCTGGGGTCCAGTGGCTTCGGCCAGGATCTTTACAAGTTAATAGCGTCGATCCAGGGGGCCATCCCCCCAGGCAACACCTGCCCCTCGATTTAAAGGGACAGGGCGGTTATTGCCCAGCGCCTGAGCGCCCCCCTTGAGGGGAATGCTGACGGGATCGACGCAATTTTTCAACCCCCACCCATGAGTCTCGGCTTGTGGGTGGTCCCACATAAATAGGGCCTTGTGCCTGACCCGTACAAGTGGGGTATGTGGAAAATATCATGTAGATATGGTCAACAGTATTAATAATGTAAAACAATTTTATTAATAACCGAGGTTTAAATAAAAATAAAATCGTGGATAATGTGATGTAAATAACTAAAGGGAATTGTGACTTGAATAGTAATATAGTTTCGGTTACAGACAAAAAACACACAATCTCCATTATAATAAGATATTTTCACTGAAAGGTCTACTTTTACCTGCTCTTATCCTACTTATATACTATTTGACTAAAGTTTGCCTGTCTCTTACACATTTAATAGTTCTCAAAACATGTTGAGATCCCATATTAATTTTCATTCTTTCAGTCATAAATACAAATTAACTCGCAAAGTTTTCTTCTCGGTCAAATGTTAGGATTAATTTTTCAAAAATCAAGTGAAATTTAACCTGCTCCCCACGGTGTGTGATGTGACACAAGGTGTGTCAAAAAAGGGTCGAGATTTTTTCTACTTTTTGACACGCCTAGTATTCTGAAAGAAATTAACATTCCATTCATTGTTCATTTCTATCTTGGTAAATACAGCTTCAAACTCGATACTTTTATGACACACCTTGTATTCTGAAGAAATTAACTTTCCATTCATTGTTCATTTCTATCTTGGTAAATACAGTTTCAATCTCGATACTTTTTGACACACCTTGTATTCTGAAAAAAATTAACTTTCCATTCAGTGTTCATTTCTATCTTGGTAAATACAGCTTCAATCTCGATACTTTTTGACACACCTTGTATTCTGAAAAAAAAAATTACTTTCTATTCATTTTCATTTCTATCTTGGTAAATACAGCTTCAATCTCAATACTTTTTGACACACTTTGTATTCTGAAAAAAAATAACGTTCTGTTCATTGTTCATTTCTATCTTGGTAAATACAGCATCAAACTCGATACTTTTATAACACACCTTGTATTCTATGACACACCTTGTATTTTCTATTTTGATTTGTTCATTGAAGAAATGAAGAAATACACCAGTTCATGAAATTCATTATTCATGTAAACAAAGCCTATTTAATCTTTCGTTCACAAAACAGATTAGTATTATCTGCGTTATTCAGACTATTGTCCCCATCTTTATTGTTATTTGTACAACGTTTCGGTTGATATGCCCTCCGGCCTTCTTCAGGTATTTCTTGTCGGACTCGGGAACCTTCTTGGGGAACCTTCTTTCGAACTCGGGAACTTTCTTGTCGTAATCGGGAGCCATCACGGAACTTTGAACCTAACCCTTTATTTAGTCCACGGGGGTATCCTGTTCTCATTCCGTTAACCATAGATGGCTCCCGATTATGACAAGAAAGTTCCCGAGTTCGAAAAGATGGTTCCCGAGTTCAAAAAGATGGTTCCCGAGTCCGACAAGAAATACCTGAAGAAGGCCAGAGGGCATATCAGCCGAAACATTATACAAATAACAATGAAGATGGGGACAATAGTCCGAATAACACAGATAATACTAATCATCAAGCCTCATCTCAAACATTCAGAGAAAATAGTACAAAACAGATTGTTTCAAAATACAATAAGACCACGATCATTTGGAAAGTTTGTCATAAATAAAGATTCAGAATAAGTAAATGCAAAAAAACTGAACCAATTGTAAAGTCATGTTTTCTTTGAATAGTTTTTAAAAACTTGATTTTATATTCTACCTTATAAACCTAAGCAACATCTTAAGAATCTAAAATGACTATATGAAAATATAGTGCAATTGGTGTATCAAACAGACCCATTTGACTACCCCACTCTCTCTCTCTCTCTCTCTCTCTCTCTCTCTCTCTCTCTCTCTCTCTCTCTCTCTCTCTCTCTCTCTCTCTCTCTCTCTCTCTCTCTCTCTCTCTCTCACGCACTTGTGCACATATCTATTAATAAATGGAGATTCGCTTCCGGTTTTTGTCTGTAACAAAAACTACATCACTGCTTATATCACTATACCCGTTATAAATCACCATAACATAGAATAAATACACTCAAAATTTGAGCATGCAACATTAGACAGTCCTCATTGTTTAGTTAAAACTGGAAAACAATTTCAAGAGCAGAGTTTATCAATCAAATCCAGACAGTCCAACTGATTTCACATAAAAATTTAGTCCACACATTTCTTCTATTAATAATGGAGATTCGCTTCCGGTTTTTGTCTGTAACAAAAACTACATCACTGCTTATATCACTATACCCGTCATAAATCACCATAACATAGAATAAATACACTCAAAATTTGAGCATGCAACATTAGACAGTCCTCATTGTTTTTTAAAACAAGTTTTAATAGATACATCCCCAGTATCATATATGTATATATAGTTTGTTTTATTTTAATAGATATTCAAAGTTAATAGAACTTAGTTTCGATTTCAAATTGTTTTATTTTTTTTTACTCCTTTAATAAATTTGATGATTTCATGATTTATGGTTCAAACTCACCGACATTTAATTTTTAACTTCCACCTCCTCAAGCAATATCTTTCAAAAATTTATTTTTACATCGCCCGGAGGTCGTTTTTTTTTATTTTGCTAGTAATAATAATGCAAGGAGTAATACTGTTTTGCTGTAATGAACAAGTATATATATAATTATATATATATAATAAATTTTACTTGAAGGCACTTACAACGCATGTATCGCATAAAATTCGATACTTTTTCTTATAGAAAATGAACTTGACAAGTGTAATCCCAGTAAAGGATGGCTCATGTGTAGAATACCGTACAGACTGTTTCGACTTTATTAAGTCTCATCAGCGGTATATACTAACGATTTCCTCCGACAGAAATCGAAACCGGGACTTCAGCAGACGCAGTGAAACACTAGTGAAACACTTTTATCGCTCGGCCACAGTACACAGCTGACCATCCCAGTGAAATTAAGCTTGTCAAGCGATACTACGCCTCTACCATAAATAGTAAGGGGGCGCTATTGAGAGAATAATAACAACAAACAGACCGATGCCCTTCGGCGAGTAGAGGCGCGTAGTATCGCTTGACAAGCTTAATTTCAGGGATGGTCAGCTGTGTACTGTCCGAGGCGATAAAAGTGTTTCACTAGTGTTTCACTGCGTCTGCTGAAGTCCCGGTTCGATTTCTGTCGGAGGGAAATCGTTAGTATTATACCGCTGATGAGACTTAATAAAGTCGAAACAGTCTGTACGGTATTCTACACATCGAGCCATCCTTTACTGGGATTACACTTGTCAAGTTCATTTTCTATAAGAAAAAGTATCGAATTTTATGCGATACATGCGTTGTAAGTGCCTTCAAGTAAAAATTTATTATATACTTTATCAGCAACGTTTTCTAAATAAACAAACATCCAAAAATCTTATTCACTTCGCCGAAGGGCATCGGTCTGTTTGTTGTTATTATTCTCTCAATAGCGCCCCTCTATTTATGGTAGAGGCGCGTAGTATCGCTTGACAAGCTTAATTTCACTGGGATGGTCAGCTGTGTACTGTGCCGAGGCGATAAAAGTTGTTTCACTAGTGTTTCACTGCGTCTGCTGAAGTCCCGGTTTCGATTTCTGTCGGAGGGAAATCGAGTATATACCGCTGATGAGACTTAATAAAGTCGAAACAGTCTGTACGGTATTCTACACATCGAGCCATCCTTTACTGGATACACTTGTCAAGTTCATTTCTATAAGAAAAAGTATCGAATTTATGCGATACATGCGTAAGTGCCTTCAAGTAAAAATTTATTATATACTTTATCAGCAACGTTCTAAATAAACAAACATCAAAAAATCTATTATATATATATATATATATATAATGCTGTCAAACAATTTAAGAAGATAACATTTGGGAAAATAAGAAAATGAGAGAAAGAGAAAATAGTATTATCTGCATTATTCGGACTATTGTCCCATCTTCATTATTATTTGTACAACATTTCGGCCGATATACCCTCCGGCCTTCTTCAGGTATTTCTTGTCGGACTCGGGAAACTTCTCGGACTCAGGAACCTTCTTTTTCGAACTTGGGAACTTTCTTGTTGTATTCGGGAGCCATCACGGAACTTTGAACCGAGTCCGACAAGAAATACTTAAAGAAGGCCGGAGGGTATATCGGCCAAAACGTTGTACAAATAACAATGAAGATGGGGAAATAGTCCGAATAACGCAGATAATACTAATCTTCAAGCCTCATCTCAAACATTCAGAGAAAATAGTATACGAAGGAAAAACAATTGTAAAAAGAGAAAAGAAAAAAATATTGTAGTGTAAAAGAAAAAGCAAAAAAAGAAAATGCCAAGGGATTTAGAGAGAGAGAGAGACAGAGAGATACAGAAATAGTGAGAGAGAAAAATAAATGAAGAAAGAGTGAATAAAAAAAAAGAAGAAGAAGAAATGCAAATTGAAAGATGGAGAGAAAGAAAGAAAGAAAGATGCTGGGGGAGGATGGAGAAGAAGAAAAAAGAAGTGTAATACGTAGGAGAACAGAAGGAAAGACAGAAGAGAAGAGACTAAAGAGGTGGAAAAATACAGAAAGTGATAGAGAGAGAGAGAGAGAGAGCTAAGAGAAGGACTAAGGGTGTAGAGTCAAGGTGAAATAGATTGCAGAAACTCTTGCGTTTTTGTTAAGAATCAATCTATTGATCTAACTGTCTGTTGAAAAGTGAACAGAAAAATTGCAGGTTCTTGAGTGTCAGAACTTTCTTCCATCCTCCAACCTTCCTACCCACAATAACACAGCCTCCTCCTCCTCTTCCTTCTTTCTCTCTTTCTCTTCTTCTTCTTCTTCTTCTTCTTCTTCATCACACACCTCTCCCTACTTTCTGATAAACCCCTCTTTTCCACCATTTTCACACATAGCATGTTGTGTGAAACCACTGAATGAAACTCTAAAAGAAATGTGACAACCTTTTTAAAATTGATAGGATTGTTTTATAGCTTTTTTTTTTTTTTGTTGTTGTTGGTATGAATGACCACCAAATTTCTTTCACCCCCACCCCGCTCCTAATATTTGGAAGAGTTTGTTTATATATGCTCTAGAGATAGCCAAACAGTTTGATGTAGAGCAACTAAATTTGGTATGCAGGCTTACTGGGCCCCAGATGGAGGTTTTAACATTAAAGAAATGCCTACTTCATGAGGAAAGGAGAGATCTCATTGAAAGGAGATCTCTAACAATAAACAATTAACAACTGGAAATAATGTGGCTACGAACATAATATCATTTAAACCTACAAGCTTCAAAATTAATAAATTAACAATTTAAACTATGCAATTTAGTACATAGCATTATAATCTATTCACAAATCGCACGCAAGGATTGAAAAAAATAACGTAGCGTTCAACCGTTATTACACAGCCATTATAATAGAAAAGTTGCAGAAACACACACAACTATCAAATATCGGACATATTCTGCCAAAATAATAAATCAATGCCTGAAGAAGACAACATTTCAGAAACACATGTCGCATATGTAAAATAAAAAGAATTTAAAAAAATTTTCTGAGAACATAATACATTGTGCGGACCTTCTTTTTTATAAAATATTAAATTTTCTCCCGTTGGAACCAGAACAACATTTTTTATATAATCTATTCAGATGAAGGTTTTAACATTAAAGAAATGCCTACTTCATGAGGAAAGGAGAGATCTCATTGAAAGGAGATCTCTAACAATAAACAATTAACAACTGGAAATAATGTGGCTATGAACATAATATCATTTAAACCTACAAGCTTCAAAGTAATAAATTAACAATTTAAACCATGCAATTTAGTACATAGCATTATAATTTATTCATATAGACTTATGTTTTTGCATAACTGCTTTTCAGACATTACATTATTAAATGCAATAATCTGAACAAAATCATAAACATCAAAATAGGGTGTGTGTTGAGAAATTTGAATATATATATTTACCAACTCCTCCGCACGAGTAGGATGTGACACAAGGTCAATTTTTAAGCGGAGTTTAACAGGTTTGAATTCAGAGTTTTCCTTCTCCTAGACTGGTTGCCTAACCAAGGTTAAAGAGCCCAGTCTGCCCTACTATTTACCCATAGCTGGAGTAGAATTCATACCTTTCCCAAGGGTATTAGCGCTAAGTGAAATGCAATTACCACGTCCAGGATTTGAACTCGGGGCGACGAGTCCATTTCCTATGACTTTAACCATTACACCACGTGCTTCCTACGGATATTTGGTTATATTTGGATATAAGGCGTGTGCCAGATGGCCACTTATACTTATAGACTCGCCAATAACATGTGACCAACCTATTGGCCAACCACTGGTAGTACTCTGCTGCTGATATTGTTATTCATACTGGCTGTTCTGGTCATACCTACTCATAACTACTTGGATCTTCGTGGACGACGGAACATAGGATTATATCACAGGACTTATTCACTTACCAAAGGATTCTATAACTCAGGCTTATTCACTTACCAAAGGATTCTATATCACAGGACTTACTTATTTACTTTAAGTTCTTTACAACTGGCCAAGGATGGCGGCCAGATACTTAACAATTATAATATAGGGACTGGCAAAATGAGCCTAAAATGCGTTTTTGACAAAATGACTTTAGCCCCCCCCCCCCTACAGAAAATAATTTACCAAAAATCAGGGAATTCTCGGATTTTAATAAAATTTTCAGTGTTTATTTAATAATTAATGATCTTTATAATGCATTATTTATTTTATTTCAAAACTTTCTCATTTTTTTTTAGGTCGCTTAATTTTGACCCCCCTTATTTTGGGGGCGTAACATTTTTTTTCAAGTTGATCTTATATCTTATTATAATGGAGGTTGTATGTTTTTCTGTCTGTAACCGAAACTACATTACTACTCAAGTCATAATTCCTTAGTTATTGACATCACATTCTCAATGATTTTATTTTTATTTAAATTTAAACCTCAATTATTTATAAAATTGTTTTACATTATTAATACTGTTAACCATATCTACATACTAACAACATGCAATTGTATTTATATATACAACAGAATAGCGATTTACAGTGTGAACGGGAAGGCTAATTTGCATATTGATATTAAGAATGTAATTTTAATAATATGTGCTTAGTATTATTGATTTCTAATTGTTTGGTTTTATTTTAATGAATATAAGCAAAAATCTCTTCAATAAATCTTAAATGAAATCCATTAACAAGAAAAATAACTGTCATTTTATTCTTTACTTCCTCTTTTAACTAAATAGTTAAATTAGGAAAATTTACCAATGAAAGTCGCGTGTGATGGAATAGTAAGTTTCAGTTGTTCCATTTTTTATTATACCTCTGTTTTCAAATCTTTTATTATACCCCTCTGTTTAAATCTTTTTAACTGCATTCTAATTTAGTTTCATTATCCTCTCTAATTTAATATAATATTTTATTACATTAAAACTTAAATACTTGCATATACTTGCATATGAGGGTGCATATATTTGCTAGTTATACTAATTACAGTATAAATAAAGAGATAAAAGACCGAAGTTATGATGGTCATTATATTACTATTTATCGATTTAGACAAAGTTTGACCTTAAATAATAGATTTAATTATTTTTAATTCGCTTTTAAAACTTCGTAGAAGCTGATTTTTTTGCCAGTCCCTACATTATAATCTATTCATATAGACTTATGTTTTTGCATAACTGCTTTTCAGACATTACATTATTAAATGCAATAATCTGAACAAAATCATAAATAACTATAATAACATAAATGTTATTATGTAATGGAATCCATAATGATAAATAAATAATCTAAATGGAGAATGATTGGCTAGAAATACTATTCTTATAAGCTATTAATAAAAAGATTTCCTCAGACCAGGAATCTTCAGACTAATCCAACGAAGAATTATTTTGCTCATGATATTTATAACTCTCTTAAGGTAAGACCAAAATATACAATAGACTGCAGTGTGGAATCAGCGGAAGGAAGAGAAAATTGCAAAAGATACAAAATAGTCCAAACTAAAATGCAAAAATACGAGAAAGTCATTTAGAATTATCATATGACTTTCATATTTATTTTTCTGGTGGAATATCCAAATCCTTTTGTATTAAGATAATCTGGAAGATCTGACTATATATTAATGGTTTTGTTTTTTTTTTATCACGGCCAAATATAAAACATTTTGTTAGGAAATAAAGGAATTGTCTTTAAACCAACTTTTGTGAGCTTGAATAGTTAGCATTGTTGTATACCCTTTTCATTACTTACTTCTTACTTCTTCTGGCGTCTTCGGCATCTTAAGTTCTTCTAGGTCTCTTCTAACATCTTGGTCTTCGTCTTGGTGGTCGGTCGCTCTTAACTCATTTCTTCTTCTAGATCAGTCTTGTTACCAAGATATTCACCAACCACAAAACTGTGTTATTTTCTTAATCTTTTATTTATTATCTTAACTATACATTTCATGTAACTAAATATCTGACTAACATAGCGCACGTTTGCAGTGTGAGTTCCAGTTAAGGCAGCACATCTCCTCTGCCCGACGTCAAACTGAAAACTGGGGCCCCAACCATTGAATTAAATAGCTGAACGCATCAGTGAACAAAGATGGCTAGCATAATCTCTTTTGATCCCTTACAATCCAACAACCCAAGTCTCACACAATTTAACAAACAAATGACATATTGTTTCTTTCTTAGAAAGTGTAAACTGATGCAGTTTTTGAATAGCACTTGTACAAACACACACACACACAAACACACACACACACACACATATATATATACTAGCAAAACTGGGGCCCAACCAGGTCCCACATGACTTCACGTATTTCGTGGGCTTTCTGTACTATTCCATGGAAAGTCCCGCCCGTGATATGAAAAGGGCCATCCCTTTAGAAATACAGGGGATTGACAATAATCTTATGCAACCGCATAAGATTAGGTAACAACAGGTCATTCTGAATTTCTACAATTTTTTTAATTTGACTATCAATAAGTTTCCAATTGACATATAAGTAACTAAACATCTGACTAACATAGCGCGCGTACGCAGGTGAGTTCCAGTTAAGGCAGGACATCCTCTCTGCCCGACGTCCAAACTGAAACTGAGGACCCAACCAGGTCCCACGTGACTTCACGTATTTCACAGGCTTTCTGTACTATTCCATGGAAAGTCCCACCCGTGATATGAAAAGGGCCATCCTTTTAAAAATACAGGGGATTGACAATAATCTTATGCAACTGCATAGATTATGTAACAGCATCTGCTTATTCAAAAAGCTTGCAATTTACTTCTTCCCACAATAGGTATTTAACCACAGGTAGCTTTTTTCTTTTTTTTTTTTTTCTCTTTTAACTATTTGTTTTTATATTTTGTATGAAAAACTGCATATTTGTTAAAATTAGCTTGGGATTACTTTCTAATTATTATCTTTCAGATAAGACCAAAAAATGAATTTTATATCTATTAGGTTGTGACAAAAATAATGGCCGGTTGAAGTGGTCGGTTTTGAAATGTTATTTTAACATAGAATTTGTTGTTTATTTCAGGTGAATTTTGCATATATAATAATTAATGTGTGCTCAAAAATAAAATTTAATTTATTTTCAGATAGAAAGTATTTTTGAAAAATAGGGGCCTTCAAAGATGAACATGCCTAAACATGATCTTCGCCTTCTTATGTTGCATGAGTTCAAGCTTGGGCATTATTTTTGTAACAACCTAATAATTATATGGAGTTGATTTATATATATATATATATATACCAACCCCTCCGCACGAGCAGGATGTGACACAAGGTCAATTTCTTAAGCGGAGTTCAACAGGTTTGAATTCAGAGTTTTCCTTCTCCTAGACCGGTTGCCTAACCAAGGTTAAAGAGCCCAGTCTGCCCTACTATTTATCCATAGCTGGAGGGAGAGTAGAATTCATACCTTTCCCAATGGTATTAGCGCTAAGTGAAATGCAATTACCATGTCCAGGATTTGAACTCAGGGCGACAAGTCCATTTCCCATGACTTTAACCATTACACCACGCACAAGGGCAAGTTGATTTATTATATATGATATTCACAAAAGTGTCACGTATAGGGATTCAATATTTTTGTAAGTTTAGTTAGCATCCTTCCGTCTACTAAAGACAATGGTGTAATGTCCACTTTTTTTCTCTCTCTCTTTTATTTGCAACTGCGTGAGTGGCTGAACAGACCAATTTTTGAATGGCAATCTCTGGTGCAGTGATTGCAAACAAATGGTGATGCTTGCTGGAGATACTTTTGTCTCTCCTTCCTTATGGCTCTCTTTCTGCGGCAGCTTCTTTCCTCTCTTTTTCACTTCTTTCATTCCTTGTGAGTGGCTGAACAGACCAATTTTTGAATGGCAATCTCTGGTGCAGTGATTGCAAACAAACGGTGATGCTTGCTGGAGATACTGTTGTCTCTCCTTCCTTATGGCTTTCTTTTCTGCGGCAGCTTCTTTCCTCTCTTTTTCACTCCTTTTTGTTCCTTGTTTGACAAGGAGGCACCAGGTCGTACAGTCTTCTGCATAAGCCTCCCATGTATTGGTGTTGATGTAGCATGTCTTCATATTCCTCTTGCAGACATCTTTAAAGCGCAGGTGTGTTCTCCCTACCGGTCGGGTGCTCTCTACTAATTCACCATACAGTAGGTCTTTGGGGATGTGGCTTTTGTCCATCCTCCTGACGAAACCAAATATTCTTATAAATGAAAGTAAGAAAAATAATTAAAAATAAACATTTTTGCTATAAAACTTCAAATGAAATAGTTTTTCTGTCTTATAGCATTCGGGTTAGCTCAGTCAGTAGAGCGTTCGGCTAGAAACCACAAGGTCCCTAGTTCGATAACCGCCCTCGCCAACTCAGCGTATGAGTAGCACAGGAATCTGTGCAGTAAAGTAAGGAGCTGGTGGTAGGTGTGGCGCTCCACCTCAGACACTAAAATAATCTCCTTGGTCTATCGCTAGAGAAAGGGGATCGACTCCCTCGCTGCATGGCTGATACCGACATTAGGCCGCCCCGACGACTTTACTTATAGCATTCTGAAGTCTAAATATTTTATAAAATTAAAGTAATTCTAAGAAAATATTCAAAGATAATCAGCAAAAAGTTTCTTTAAAAAAAATGTGTAAGTAATCAATATTTGATTAACAAAATGGTTAATTTTGTTAATGCATCTATGTGTATTCACAAAATGTTCTTAAATAACATATGATGGATCCTCCCGTCGATTATCGACGTATGAGTGTTCATACAATGAACATCCACACAGTGATTTGTTTATAGTGGTGAAGGCTTGTGTTGGACCATCCACACTTTTTGGCACAGTCGATAGGAAAGAATTGGTGCATCAAGGGTTGCCACAAATCCAATCAACGACCGACCTCAGAAATTTTGAATTCAGAGTTATCCCTCTCCTAGACTGGTTACCTACCCAAGGCTGAAGGGCCCAGTCTACCCTACTATTTAACCCATAGCTGGAGGGAGAATATATGGATTCATACCTTTCCCAAGGGTATTAGCACTATGTGAAATGCCAACAGCATCGTCTAGGAATTGAACTCGAATTGGCGAGTCCATTTTCCATGACTCTAACCACTAGCCTACGTGCCTCCACAAAATAACATATACGTCATATAAAACTTTCTAATAATGGTAAAGATATCAAGTGCAACTTTAAGAAATTACATTTACTCAAAAAAAAACAAAAAAAAAATGCTTGCAGAAATACAATAAAACACATTTTTTATTTTAAAAGAATCTTTGAAAAATCACCCTGTGCATTATATTATAAAGGACATGTATTGAGACATGTATTGACCTATGGCTTACAGTAACTGTTAACAACATATCTCTGTTCACTAGAATGGACTCAAAATAACCTCAAAATGATGTATATTTTTCTATAAATGATTATATAATTGTTAAGTTTTTAAATGCCATCCTTGGCCAGTTGAAAAGGGCTTAAAGTAAGTAAGTCCTGAGTTATGGAATCCTTTGATAAGCAAATAAGTCCTATCCTGCGCAGTGGAAGCGTGCTGGGCCATAACCTATTAAGTTTTTAAATGCCATCCTTGGCCAGTTGAAAAGGGCTTAAAGTAAGTAAGTCCTGAGTTATGGAATCCTTTGATAAGCAAATAAGTCCTATCCTGCGCAGTGGAAGCGTGCTGGGCCCATAACCTATTAAGTTTTTAAATGCCATCCTTGGCCAGTTGAAAAGGGCTTAAAGTAAGTAAGTCCTGAGTTATGGAATCCTTTGATAAGCGAATAAGTCCTATCCTACGTATTGTTAAAGGTCCAGTGGTTTAATCCTATGTCCGTAGTCAAAGAGTGTCAACGTAGTTATGACCAGTATGCTCAGTTTAAGTATTGTATCAGCAGCTGAGTACTACCAGTGATTGGCCAAGAGAGATCATATGGTTCTTGCCGAGTCTACAAGTAAAAGCAGGCGTCTATCACATACCTTATATACAAAAAATCTCAACAGTAGACACTTTAGATAGTTTTAAAACTAATCCACTGTCTGTGAATCTGCTTAAGAAATTGACCTTGTGTTGCATCCTGCTCGTACGGAGGGGTTGGTAAATATGTATATACAAAAAATCTCAACAGTAGACACTTTAGATAGTTTTAAAACTAAGCCACTGTCTGTGAATCCAGTATCGAAGGAAAACCTTTTTGTATTTGAAATTATAAAGAAGAAAAGAAAAGCATTTACCTTTTGACTTTTTAGTATTTGAGCTTTGGAAGGCGCTCACCTGAACCAAGATTAAAATAGATGGAATTTTTTTCGAAAGTCAGAGTAGTTATGAGTAGTTATGGCCAGTACTGCTCAGTATGCTCAGTTTAAGTATTGTCTCAGCAGCAGAGTACTGCCAGTGATTGGCCAAGAGAGATCATATGGTTCTTGCCAAGTCTACAAGTAAAAGCAGGCGTCTAGCACACACCTTATATAGCAAAAATCTCAACAATCATAATCTATAATATTAACAGAATAAGATGTAAATGCATGTGTTTGAATATTTTACAATGTCATATATCTCAGATGTATAAGGGTCCATTTTGTTATGATTGTGACGAAAGAAATGGAAAAAAATGAACATGCTATATGTCAGAGTGAAAAAGAAAGGCAATAGAGAGAGAGGGGGGGTATGTATGTATGTGGGATACTGCTGTACATCAGATGCTTATTGTCTGCTTCAATAGAGTGAAAAATAAGAAAGAAAGAGAAGAGAGAGAGGGGGTATGTATGTATGTATGTGGGATACTGCTGTACATCAGATGCTTATTGTCTGCTTCAATAGAATGAAAAATATGAAAGAAAGAAAGAAAAGCAAGAGAGAGAGAGAAAGGGGTATGTATGTATGTATGTATGTATGCATGTGGATACTGCTGTATATCAGATGCTTATTGTCTGCTTCAATAGAATGAAAATAAGAAAGAAAGAAAGAAAGGAAGAGAGAGAGAGGGAGGGTATGTATGTATGTGGGATACTGCTGTACATCAGATGCTTATTGTCTGCTTCAATAGAATGAAAAATAAGAAAGAAAGAAAGAAAGAAAGAAAGAAAGAAAGGGAAGAGACAGAGAGGGGGGTATGTATGTATGTGGGATACTGCTGTACATCAGATGCTTATTGTCTGCTTCAATAGAATGAAAAATAAGAAAGAAAGAAAGAAAGAAAGAAAGGCAAGAGAGAGAGAGAGAGAGGGGAGGAAAGCAATGAAAGAGGTATATAGAGAAAGAAAGAAATTAATAAAATAGATGAATAAAGATTACTATTTTAAAACACATTTTAGAAGTTTATTTTTGAACAAAAAATGAGTATTTATTCATTACCAATATTTATAAGTTCGTGTAATAAAAGGTGTCATTTCCACAAGTACTGCTTAGTATTGATGAAATATAAAAGCCAGGGCGACCAATATTTTCCACTCAAGTCTTGTATAATTTTATAGATTTTGATGATGGAAATATTTGAATTCACCTTTTCGTATGGTATTTTTCACAGTGCAATATGCAATAAAATTGATTATGTAAAAAGAATGTTAAGAAAAAGAACTTGATGTATAAATTAACACTTGTTTTTAGTTATGATCAATATAATGTATGATATATTAGATATGTCTATCAGTTTTTATAGAGAAGTAGGAATAAATATATAAACTGCAAAAAACACATACTGATTTTTATTGTTTTTTTTTTTTAATCCTTATCTAAGAATCTTACATGTACTAGCAAATATATGCACCCTCCGGGTGCAAGTATTTAAGTTTAATGTAATAAAATATTATATTAAATTAGAAAGGCTAAATAAGAATACCGATAAAAAGATTTGAAACAGAGGGAGTATAATAAAAAATAGAACAACTGAAACTTACTCTTCCATCACTCTCGTCTTTCATTGTTATTTTTTCTAATTTAAGTCTTTAGTTAAAAGAGGAAGTGAATAATAAAATGACAGTTATTTTTTCTTGTTAATGGATTTCATTTAAGATTCATTGAAGAGATTTTTGATTATATTCATTAAAATAAAACCAAACAATTAGAAATCAATAATACTAAGCACATATTTATTAAAATCACATTTTTAATATCAATATGCAAATTAGCCTTCCCATTCACACTGAAACCGCTATTTTCTTGTATATATAAATATAATTGCATGTTTTCAGTATGTACACATGGTTAACAGTATTAATAATGTAAAACAATTTTATTAATAATTGAGGTTTAAATAAAAATACAATCATGGAAAATGTGATGTCAATAATTAAGGGAATAGTGATATGAGTAGTAATATAGTTTCGGTTACAGACAGAAAAGCAGACAATCTCCATTATAATAAGATATCATTAATGTCTTATCAGTTACAGGTAATAAATTCGTAAACACAAAACATTATTCCGACTAGTTTTGCTTAAATAAACCTTAGCCTAAGCAAGGATGATGAAATCAAACCAATCTTAAAATCTACCAGAAAAAAATATTATTCATACATTAAGTGCTTTCATATATTACTATATTAATATATTGCTAGCCTGAAAATCTACCTCTGAGCCACTGGCCCACGCCACACACAGAGATCGCTGAATAATCTAGTCATGGTAATCATGCATCCGCGTAACCTTTATTGTCTTGTGGCCCGTCACAGGCATTACAGAGGACAAGGCCTCCTCTACAGCAATGTCTTCTCAAGTCAGTGGTACAGATCCCCGTGACGTGACATCATGAGCATATGATATAGATAATTTTGTAAATAGAGGAATTATATATATATTTATTAAATTACTACGACCAAACCACTCAGCAAACACCATGTGCGACATGAGGAACATTGGACAGGTGTTTCGACATTATTATTACCATGTCTAGATTATTCGGCGATCTCCGTGTGTGGCATGGGCCAGTGGCTCAGAGGTAGAGTCTCAGGCTCTGCATTCTGGTGTCGCTGGTTCGATCTCTAGTGGTGGAGATTGTGGTATACACTGCTGATGAGACCTAATAAGGTTGAAACAGCTGTCCAGTATTCCTCATATCGCATATGGTGTTTGCTGAGTGGTTTAATCATGGTAATTTAATTAATATATATAATATAATTCCTCTACAATTCTACAAAATTGTGTGTTTATATATATATATATATATATATATATATATATAACTATAGTCTGGGATAGTCACCACTTCAGCTTTCACTGGAATGGTGCGCCAAATTGCAGTAGTATTAGGAGAGTGCTCTATATAAAGAATAGAGCTATTATATAATATAATAAAATAAACATATAAAGGTATTACATATCTATTTATTTGATGGCAATAGAACAGTCACAACCTTAGGTTTCATACATGCAAAATTGCATGCATTCATCAGGTGACGTTGATTCGAATCAACGTCACCTGATGAATGCATGCAATTAGACAGTCCTCATTGTTTTTTAAAACAAGTTTTGATAGATACATCCCCAGTATCATATATTTACATATAGTTTGTTTTATTTTAAATGATATTCAAAGTTAATTGAATTTAGTTTTGATTTCAAATTGTTTTTTTTTGTTTTTTTTACTTCTTTAATAAATTTGATGATTTCGTGATTTATGGTTCAAATTCTCCGACATTTAATTTTTAACTTCCATCTCCTCAAGCAATATCTTTCAAAATTTTTTTTTGTTGTTTTTATAGTGTGTTAGAAGCATTAATTATAAAATGTAATACGATATTTTTTTTTTTTTTTTGAAGGCAAAATAATGCAAATTTATGTTGAAAAACATATTTCTTTAAATTTTCTTTTTTTTCTTTTTCCTCTTAATATTTTTGGAGTAAAATCCATCTTCAGAGAGTTTATTATAGAGTTGATCGTAAAGTTCCGTTAAGACCCGTGAGTTGTTGCATTTCAAAAATTTATTTTTACGTTGCCCGGAGGGCGTTTTTTTATTTTGCTAGTATATATAATAACATATCCATATTTGCTATTGTATCAGATCCATGTAAATCCTATGATTGTAGTTTCCACTTTGGCTTTTCTCCAGTTCTTAGTCTCCTACATTTGGGCTTTGCTCCAAGTGTGGATGCGTTTTTCCATTAGAGAGAGATGTGCTTGAAATTAGAGAAAATAGGATTTCCAAGGATTAGATTACTGCAGAGATTTGGCATCTATTCATGTTTGATAAAACACAATGCTCAAAAAATTTGTTTTTCATTGAGATACATGCATAACTGTTTTTTATTTATTCTTATTTGGATTTCTACATTTTATATTTTCTTAGGAGTCGTAAGAGTAGAAGTAAATGTGTTATAAATGTATATTTTTGCATTCATTATAGAAAAGATATGTATATTTCTTTGTGTGTGTGCTTTGATATTGAACCCTCATTACTTGTAAATATAACTAACTATATTATCAATATTAACACATGCATGCACGCACGTGTGTGTGTACATGCGTGTGTTAATCTATTAATAATGGAGATTCGTTTCCGTTTTTTGTCTGTAACAAAAACTCTGTCACTGCTTACGTCACATTACCCAAAATCGTCATAAAAGAATAAATACACTCAAAATTTGAACATGCAACATTAGACAGTCCTCATTGTTTTTTTAAAACAAGTTTGAATAAATACATGACTGGTATTATATATCTATATATAGTTTGTTTTATTTTAATACATATTTAAAGTTTACATTTCAAATTGTTTTATTTTTTAATCCTTTAATGAATTTGATGATTTTACTTACTCAGGGTACAAACTCGCTGACATTGAATTTTTTTATTCGCACCCCTCAGGCAATATGTTTCAAAACTTTTACAGTTGGGTATTTTGCTAGTCTATTGATAATGAAGATTCGTTTCCGGTTTTTGTCTGTAACAAAAATCTCTGTCACTGCTTACGTCACATTACCCAAAATCGTCATAAAAGAATAAATTCACCCAAAATTTGAACATGCAATGTTAGACAGTCCTCATTGGTATTTTAAACAAGTTTTAATAAATACATACCTGGTATTATCTATCTATATATAGTTTGTTTTATTTTAATATATATTTAAAGTTATCAGAACTAAGTTTCCATTTCAAATTTTTTAATTTTTTACTCCTTTAATAAATTTATTTTATTTTTTACTCCTTTAATAAATTTATTTTATTTTTTACTCCTTTAATAAATTTATTTTATTTTTTACTCCTTTAATAAATTTATTTCATTTTTTTACTCATAAGTAAATTAAAATCATCAAATTTATTAAAGGAGTAAAAAATAAAATTATTTTTATTAAAGATGAATTTATTTTATTTTTTACTCCTTTTATAAATTTGATGATTTTACTTTACTTATGATACAAACTCTCTGATGTTAAATTTTCAACTCCCATCCCTCAGGCAATATTTATTTTACGTTGCCCAGAGGGCGTTTTTTTATTTTGCTAGTATTGATAATATAGTTTGTTATATTTACAAGTAAAGAGTGTTCAATATCATTGAGGATGTATGACTCAGGTGTTAGGTCCTTCCCATGATACACCGCACAACAGCATATAAGGAAGAATACGAATACAAACGATTCACTTGGTTTGAAAATCTCAAGGGCAAGAAATTCTTAGTTACCAATCACCATTGGTTTTATATTTTGGCTTCCCTGTAGCGAGAGCAAACGGCAAAACTCACGAACCTGTGATGAGCCAACAATGGTCCGTCAATCGAAGAGACAGTGGGTGGCATGTTGCACGTGTGGGCGAAGAAAAACATGTGACGAGTCCGACTAGTTGTGGGGGTAAAATCGTGAGTGTCCTTGAGGCGGCGATTTATAGTGGCAAGTCTCGTAGCTGGCGAGACGAGAGTTGTGACGTCTCGGCCAGACCAAGTATAAAAGAACAGTGGCGATGGGGCAAAAGACGACAAACTTATTTTGTTTAAGATCTTCACAATTGTTACGGTGTCTTTGGTAGAAGCAGAAGTGAATTTCGTTAGCTAATTAGATTCCCGAAAAATGATTTTTAATATTAGCACTGACTAATTCAGACAGCAATCTGTCAAGACATTATCAGTTTATCATGTAATTTGCTCGACTATTCACACGTCTTCATTTAGATTAAATTTTGAATTTTAGAATTTAAAAAATTAAAGCTTCAGTCTCAATACTTTTTGGTCATATTTCATAGAGTATTTCAAAAGATGCAACTATCTTTTAAACAATTTGTATCGAGACTATTTTCTTTGTAGGCCTGAAAATAGTTGTTGTAGACACTCCAAACTACAATAGCTTTCTAACAGATTTTCTAGTTGATTGAATTAAATAGCTGAACGCATCAGTGAACAAAGATGGCTAGCATAATCTCTTTTGATCCCTTACAATCCAACAACCCAAGTCTCACACAATTTAACAAACAAATGACATATTGTTTCTTTCTTAGAAAGTGTAAACTGATGCAGTTTTTGAATAGCACTTGTACACACACACACACACACACACACACATATATATATATATACTAGCAAAAGTACCCGGTCCATGACCGGACTAAAAAAAATTAGGAACACCAGAGAGTGAGTGAGGAGAACACAGGAGTAAAGGAGAAAATATTTGGTAAATGTTTTATCAAATTAAAAAAAAAAAAATCACAGAGAATTTGTATAGTGGAATGTTTATTTATTTTAGGAATTTTCTTTTTTCTTTTTGTTTACATTTAAGATATTATTTTTTTAAATGCATCCCTAAACTTTATTAAAGATTTAATTGTTCGTATTACAATTTCTTTTTTTTATTCTTTTCCTAAAACTCTTTTGTACATAGTACAAAATTGAATACTGAATAAATATGGATATATTTTATTCTAAAATGAAAGTAAAAACAAAGTTGAGTTATTATTAATCGTTAAATTAAATGTTTTCATTTATTATTGTTATTTACTTCGCTGTAAAAAATAATTCAATCGATAAAACCACATACAAATTACATATTTAGAAAGATTATTTTCTTTTCTTTCTAACCAAATAAATATTTCTAAGATTANGGACTGGTGATACACAAGAAATTTCAAGCTGAAATGATTTAGGGCACAAAAATGTCAACTTCAAATTACCAGCAGCAACAGCGGCATTTTAAATCACGGCTAAATATAGGCAGCAGTCAAGCGACTTTTTTATTATTAGCAGCAGCAGCTATGACCCGATTATCGCAAATCGTTTGATTTTTAATAATTAATTAATTATACTCCTTAATCAGTTAAAAATCATTAACCAAATTTGGTGTGTTTCTTAGTTATAAGGATGTCAAGGTGTATACAAGATTTCGAATCAGAATATCATCTAGTTTTTACTTATAAGTCGACACGTACATACCAAACTTACTATATATATATATATATATATATATATATATATATATTTATAAAATGGATAAAAGTAACTTTTAAATAATAAAAAGGTTAAATAATAAAAGTGACTTTTATCCATTTTATAAATAAAATTTGCTCTACATTGTATTGAGCACTTTGTATTTGTTTTTTTCTCGGTCTTAACCCCTGGATACTGTGGTGCTTTCCACGTCATGACGACAAAAAAATTAGAACACCAGAGAGTGAGTGAGGAGAACACAGGAGTAAAAGGAGAAAATATTTGGTAAATGTTTTATCAAATTAAAAAAAAAATCACAGAGAATTTGTATAGTGGAATGTTTATTTATTTTAGGAATTTTCTTTTTTCTTTTGTTTACATTTAAGATTTTATTTTTTTAAATGCATCCTAAACTTTATTAAAGATTAATTGTTCGTATACAATTTTTTTTTATTCTTTTCCTAAAACTCTTTGTACATAGTACAAAATTGAAATACTGAATAATATGGATATATTTTTATTCTAAGAAATAAAAACAAAGTTGAGTTATTATTAATCGTTAAATTAAATGTTTTCATTTATTATTGTTATTTACTTCGCTGTAAAAAAATTCAATCGATAAACCACATACAATTACATATTTAGAAAGATTATTTTCTTTTCTTTCTAACCAAATAAATATTTCTAAGATTAGACTGGTGATACACAAGAAATTTCAAGCTGAAATGATTAGGGCACAAAATTGTCAACTTCAAATTACCAGCAGCAACAGCGGCATTTTAAATCACGGCTAAATATAGGCAGCAGTCAAGCGACTTTTTTTATATTAGCAGCAGCAGCTATGACCCGATTATCGCAAATCGTTTGATTTTTTAATAATTAATTAATTATACTCCTTAATCAGTAAAAATCATTAACCAAATTTGGTGTGTTTCTTAGTTATAAGGATGTCAAGGTGTATACAAGATTTCGAATCAGAATATCATCTAGTTTTTTACTTATAAGTCGACACGTACATACCAAACTTACTTATATATATATATATATATATATATATATATATATATTTATAAAATGGATAAAAGTAACTTTTAAATAATAAAAAGGTTAAATAATAAAAAGTGACTTTTATCCATTTTATAAATAAATTTTGCTCTACATTGTATTGAGCACTTTGTATTTGTTTTTTCTCGGTCTTAACCCCTGGATACTGTGTGCTTCCAACGATCATACTCGTACCCACCGGTAAGCCACTACTCATACATTAACGCATATATATATATATTATATATATATATATATATATATATATATAATAGTACTTGAACAAATATAATTTGATTTTGATCACTTAGTTATGATAGTTAAAAACAGGAACTTTATGCAAGATCAAAATTTTATTCCAATTAAAAAAAAAAGAAAAAGAGAAATAGAGAAATGCATTTAGTCATGTTTTGTGTTTTTGAATGCTAACTTTCTGAATTGTTTTTTTTTTTTTTTTTTAAAGTTTTTTTTGTATTGATTTCTTTTTCTTATAAAATTGTTTTAAATTGATTAAGAAGATTGAAAAGATGAAATCACATTGCTCTAAGAGCATGCTGATAAATTCTCAGCTCAATCAAGAAGAAAATGATCTTTTTTAAAACAATTTTGAATTTTTTTTTTTTTCGAATTGTTAAAGAAATTTGATAAATGATGTATTGAGTGTATTGAACTTCTACTGCTACATTTTTGGATTAGCACCTTTACGTTATTTTGGCTCGTGTTTATTCTCTTCTGGGTCAGGCTGAAAATCTTTTAGCACTTCTTTGCTTAAAAATTGGTCTTATATAATAAAAACTAGTGCTTATTTAAATAATTCTATGCCTTTATGAGTATTACCTTATAGCAAATACTTGTCATGAGTATTTAAACTAACATAAAATTTAGTTGGTTTGGTTTATTGGTAATTTATGAGGAAGTGCGTCCCGGTCTCCCGCTCAAAAACCGCTACCCGGTGACTATCAAAATAACAACCCCAGCTCCTCGTAATGCTTGTTTATTTATCGTAATTTGTCGTAATTCTTGTTTAGATATGAAGATGGATATATAGTTTTGAATAGACTGAAATAGATAGATAAACAAACAAAATAATATAGATAGATATGAACAAATGGAGATAGATAGATATTTTCGACAAGTAAATGTATTTGGGGGGGGGGTCGCTTATTTTTTTGTCGTAATTCTTGTTTATTTAAACTAAAAACAAGACATTAAACAAACATGAATAATAAAAATCTTAGTATTTAAAGTAATATAGATACATATGAACAAATTGAGATAGATATGAAGATGGATAGTTTTGAATAGACTGAGCTGGGTCGTTATTTCAATAGTCACCGGGCAGCAACTCTTGAGGCAGGAGACCGGGACGCACTTCCTCATAAATTACCGGTTTATTTAATTAGAAATAAAAGATTTTTTTTGTTTTCATTTTTGACATTCACTTTATTAAACAACATATATTCCAGTATTTATTTACTGGTCCATCTAATTAAATTAATAGATTTTATTTTTTACAACTGAAAAAAAAAAAAAAATTAGAGAAAAATTTTAAAAAATAAAATAAAAATAAAACAAAACAAAACAAAAGCTAAGTATATGAATTTTTCTATTGACGGTTTTTATTTTGAATTTGACATGGCTACATTGTTGCAATATTCACCGAATACAAACAGACAATATTGGATACATATACAAGGCAGGGTTCAAGCATTCGTTCTCAACAGACATTCAAAAAAAATAAGAAATTACAGTTATTCGTCCATTTCATTCATAACATAAAGAAAAAAGAAAGAAGGAAAAAAAAAAAAAGAAAAAAAAGAAAAAAAATTATAACCACACAAAAAAAAACTAAGCACGTACATTTCTGATATACACCTCCGAAGTTTTTCTACTTCGAAATCAATAAGACAAAAATAACATCTTTTTGTTTTTATATTATATATGCATTGTAATTGCCTTCAAATCATTAATATATTATAATATATTCCAGTATTTTTATGTTAGTTTTAGGCAACTCTTAATTCCATCCTCCTGGGATTTTTGTTTTTCTTTCTTAGCAAAAAAAAATGTTTTAGATGCAATTTGCAATCTTCCTGGAAACTGAATCTTTTTTCTATTTTTTTCTTCATTAAGACAATTCAGTAAATACTAAAATGAATGGTAATCCAAAAGTATAATATATGTTGAATATAGTAGAAGAGTGAAAAGTTCTCGGCCAAACTATAACAATTTTTGCTTTATTTGTTGTATACCCTTTCTTTCCTTACTTCTATTCTTCTTCTGCTCATCTTTGGTATCTTACGTTCATCTTCTAGCGTCTGGACTTCGTCTTGGTGGTCGGTCACACTTAATTCATTTCTTCTTCTAGATCAATCTTGTTGCCAAGACATTCATCAACCACAAAACCATATTATTTATTTAAACCTTTATTTACTTAACTAAACATATTCCTCTAACTAACATAGTGTGCGTGTGCAGGTGAGGTCCAGCTACAGCAGAAACATCTTATCTGCCTGATGTCCAAGCTGAAACTGAGCCAACCAGGTCCCACATGACTTCACGTATTTCACGGGCTTTCTGTAATATTCCATGGAAAGTCCCGACCGTGATATGAAAAGGGGCCATCCCTTCAGAAATACAGGGGGCTTATCTGCCTGACGTCCAAGCTGAAACTGAGAGCGAACCAGGTCCCACGTGACTTCACATATTTCGCAGGCTTTCTGTAATATTCCATGGAAAGTCCCGCCCATGGTATGAAAAGGGGCCATCCCTTCAGAAATACAGGGGGCTTATCTGCCTGATGTCCAAGCTGAAACTGAGAGCCAACCAGGTCCCACGTGACTTCACATATTTCGGGCTTTCTGTAATATTCCATGGAAAGTCCCGCCCGTGATATGAAAAGGGGCCATCCCTTCAGAAATACAGGGGGTTGACAACAATCTATGCATAGATTATGTAACAATTAACAAAGAACCATGATATGATAATGTTCTCCTGATGGAATATGTTAGCCTTTCTCTTAACAAATTACAAATACATTTTTTATTGATTGCTGTCTTGGTCTAATTGGTTGGTTGCTTTGTCAAAAGAAGATTTTACTAAGCTTAGCTCAATTTAGCACAAAATTAGAGGTATGAAGCACCCAATGAGAATTGATCCCACTAACGACGGTCTGCTAGATTAGCTTACTAACTATAATGCTGCAAGCTAATAGTAGAGGATTCACTTCCAAACCCACCATATGCACAACGTTACTGTCTTTTGATGAAAACCAACCTTTAGGTTAGTGGTGATTCTTTTTTGCTTGCTCTACTGTCTCTTGCATTTCGTACTATTGTAAAATATCTATATTTTATTGTATGGAAGTCACTTATCAAGTAACTAAATTAATCAAGTCTGTGCAAATCATTTTTAACACTTGATTTGGATATTTTCATATGTATCTCCTATGTTGTATATTTGATTATTTTAAAATAATATCTTGATAGCTATCAACCATCTCTCGAGCATCATTAACTCTCAACATCCCGTTGAGAATTTTTATAAATCCAGAACCCAATTCCTATAATGATTTATCAAAAATGGGCAAAAATGGCCGTTTCATTAAAAGTTACCTGTTATTTCCCTTAAATTAAAGACTTCTAAATATATTTAATATTACATTGAAACAAAGGCTATCATTTGGGGCAGATTAGGAAAAATGAATGTGATTTCCGTCCGGGTGGAATGAGGTGGTATAGGACATTAAGAGTTAAATGAGAAATCTCTAGCATGGAACTATACAACCCATCTTTGACATATTTGATTATTTACAGTGCCGTCTCCATAAACTGCATGTCTGTTTTTTTTATGTATTTTTCAATCAGAAATTTTGCTTTTCTTAAAGTAAAAATGAATTTGCCAAAACTATTGCTTATTTTCTTTAATTAGAATCAATAAACAAAAATATACAAATTTTGATAAATTTGAAAAAAGAAGCATTTATATTTTTTTCACTCACAAAATTTTGCATTTCATTTAATATAAAAAGAAAAATACAGTGTATTAAAATCACCCCTGAATAAAAGGATCAGATGATGAATTTTACCATTCATTTTGCTGATTTTGGTACAAAGCCGATGAATTTTTAAGATATACAAATCAAATAGTATTGGGTAGTTATGCATTTATCATATTTTCTGAAATAAGGTTTTTTTTTATAGTTTGTTTGAAGCATTGTATGTATGTGTAAAATAGAAATTTGAAGGCAATAGGTGTTGAAAATGATTTTATTTTCCTTTTTTTCCTGAATATTTTCGGGATAAATCCCATCATCAGAGGTCATAGAAGTACTTGTGTTTTTTAGTAACTATCCCACGCGCTGGCGTAATCGTTTGTTGTTTATTAAGTTGAAGGAACACAGATATTTTAAATGTTCGGGTTTTTCTGGCGTTCCTTCAACTTAATAAACAATAAACAATTACGTGATGGCTCCGATTACGACAATAAAGTTCCCGAGTTTGAAAAAGGTTCCCGAGTCCGACAAGAAATACATGAAGAAGGCCGGAGGGCATATCGGCCAAAACGTTGTACAAATAACAATGAAGATGGGGACAATAGTCTGAATAACGCAGATAATACTAAAAAAAAACAATATGAAAGTTTTTTTTTTTTTTTTTTGTCCCAAAACTGTTCATATAAAAATAAAAAGTCTCATTATACAAAACCTGAAAATGTCCATTGCAATACAACATCCAGAATGATAGCTATTGATTTCAGTAATTCTGGATTGGTTAAGAATTGATAACCTTGCAACTGATTATGATCAGTCAAGAGTTTTCAATGTGTGTGTTTCAAAATAATGATCAACCTAAGATAAAGCACACTGTTTGTACCAAAATAACTGTCTGTCAATTGACTCCTATGTAATGACCACTATTATCAAATTAAACCCCCCATTGATTGCCAGCTATTTCAGCAAGTAGCAAAAGCACTATCATATGATGGAAGGATAATTTATGCCTAATATATATATATATATTCTCATATATATATAAGATATATATATTGGAAAACAAGGATATAGCTATTTATCAAGGGAAAGAGTATTCAGTATACTATCAATATTTATCATAGAAAGGAAGGAAGAACTCAACACCGTAATTCCATAATAAATTTATTTCAACCAAAATTGGGGCCTATATAAATCTAAGTTGATTTAATATAGCTCCCCAAAATTCAGTCTCATCAGATGGTCGAAATAAATTTATTATGGAATTACGGTGTTGAGTTCTTCCTTCCTTTCTATGATAAATATTGCTTTGTATATAATCTAAAAAGTTTATTATACATTGAGCTCTCTTTAGTGATTTAAAGATTCGCTGTATTTATACATACTGGATCATACAATATTAATACAGTGTATCTTAGAAATCACATATAGAATCATTCCTTACTACCAAGTTTTGGATAAATCTCATATATATATATATATATCATATATGTAATATATCAAGAAAATTGAAAAAACACAGGTTTAAATGGGTTAAGTGTTGAGTTATATATCATATATATATATATCATATATATATATATAAGATATATATATATATTCATACAAACCCGCCAGGAGACTAAAGCTAATAAGTAAAAAGTGCTCAGTACCTAAGTAGAGCAAATAATAAAGATAAATCTAATGAGTCAGACGAACCTACTAAAAGTTTGCTTAATACTCTTCAGGGCTAAGATCTGACTCTTAGCCCTAAAGTGCATTAAGCGAAACTTTTAGTAGGTTCGTCTGACTCATTAGATTTATCTTTTTATATATATATATATATCTTTGATTTTTTTCTTCTACTGAATCTAAGATCGTCTACTAAAATGCACTAAAAATTGCAAAATTTAACTTTTAGAAAACAAGGATTTTTAGTGCATAGACGATCTTTATGCTATTTCCTCAAACAATGGTGCAAGGAAAGATCTAATTTTTGGTATCAGTATTCAGTATACTAACACACAATTTTCGCATAGATGACAACTTGATATTTTAAGAAAGTGAAAAATCAACCTACCCTAGTGCACATGTCTGTATGTATTATGTAGTTTACTATATTTATGAATAGAAACAAGGATAAAGAGTACTCATTATCGGTGTTAGGATAGCGTAGACACACGATAAACAGTACTAGGGTGCTGATAAATTATCGCCAATGTGAACAGATAACCTATGCATATATATATATATATGTGTGTGTGTGTGTGTGTGTGTTAGAGTAGCCAATGGCGTGTGATACTATGGTTGAAGACGAACATGGTCATAATAAAAAAATAAATAAATGAATAAGAAAGGGAATAGGTTAAAGCCAAGCATAAGTAAAAGGGGTGGGTGGTTGACCCTTTTTACGAATCCAAAGATTAGGTCGTAAAGTTTAAAGAGACTGTATGCCACCATGAAATGGGACCACTTGATGATAATATCTTAGGCACCCAGGTATTAAAAGCAAACGGGATTTTTAGGAGAAAATCTCTTTTGAAAAAAATAATGGTCAACGTATTGAAGCCGTAGTGTCTGAAAAAATATTTAAGTACTTTAATTTTAAGGGTTAATGGCGACTAGAAGTCGGCGATTTATTTAAGTGCTGGCCATTTGTGTGGTCCGAAGAAGATGGTTGGGGAAAGGGGGATTGGACATAAATACAACTAAACTCGAGCACTAAGGCAGTGAGAACCCGGGGGTCGACGGGTTAAGTTCGCCAGTAGGGATAGCAGTAATAGCCAGTTGGATAGACAGCGAAAGCATCACACACACCCTTCTTCCATCCGTGTCTTGTTTACACTTGTAGTTGTTGTTTTTTTTTAATCCTTGTGAACTGTTTTTCTGACTCGTGCCTTAAATTCGGCCAGCACATAATTCACAACGTTGGGGTCTAGACAAGTACATCGAAAGAGCAGAGTGCAGAACAGGTCTTCTCACAGGCGCTTGGTAACAGTCAGTTTCTCAGAAACTTTCTAAGAAATTATTAACTCTTTTATTAGTTGTGTTGTTTGATTATTGCTTTTTTCCTTGCTTTTGTTTAATTCAATCTTAAGATCTGTTTTACAGATTTTATACTGCATCTTCTTAACATTTTATAATTAATCATTCTTTCTCTTGAGAAAAATCTAAAGGGCTTCATTCATTGTTTTAAAGCAGGTTCAATTTCTAGATCTTTTATTTGGCTATCATGTTTTCAAAAATCCTTTATATTTTCTTTATATTATTCTTTATATACAAAATTAAATTACAATGATGACAAATTGTATAAACTAACCTTCACTCATGTGTTCCAGCAATTCGAAATAATTTCCTTTTATAATAATAATAATAATATCTTTTCAGCTAGTATATTAGGTCTGAGACCTGTCAGCTGTTCCTTACAAATATTCATTTTAAATCCACTGAATATTTAATGTCATTCCACAGATTATCCAACCTTGCCTTGAAGGAGTTTTTGAAAAAGAAAAATCTTAACTTTGCAAATTTTCATCTTAACCTCAGCACTTAGTTATTTTCTTTGACAGACACAACTTTAATTAGCAAGATTTTATATTTAAACGAGGATCTAGTATATTTTATAAAATTTACTTGAAAATTTGTTTGACAATATGCCATTTTAGATTGGAGTAAGAAAAATCATGAAAAAAACATATTTACTTCCGAAATCTATTCATTTGATGATAATATTCATTTTATAATATTTTATAATATTCATTTTATAATATTTGTACATTTGATAATATTTGTACAACGTTTTGGCCGATATGCCCTCCGGCCTTCTTCAGGTATTTCTTGTCAGACTCGGGAACCTTCTCGGACTCAGGAACCTTCTTGTCGTAATTGGGAGCCATCACGGAACTTTGAACCTAACCCTTTATTTAGTCCACGGTGGTATCCTGTTCCCATTCTGCTAACCATAGCTGGGATAGGAGTTGTGTTAATTATTTTTCTATGTTACTGCCACCGCTCAATTGGACACATGGCCTAGTGGATAAGGTAGGTTAAGACAGTTCTAAGTGACAGTTATCTCTGGATTCCAGGTTCAATCCAGAGTAGAGGCAGTAACATAGAAAAATAATTAACACAACTTCTACTCCAGCTATGGTTAGCGGAATGAGAACAGGATACCCCCATGGACTAAATAAAGGGTTAGGTTCAAAGTTCCGTGATGGCTCCCGATTATGACAAGAAAATTCCCAAGTCCGACAAGGTTACCGAGTCCGACAAGAAATATCTGAAGAAGGCCGGAGGGCATATCGGCCGAAACGTTGTACAAATAACAATGAAGATGGGGACAATTGTTGTTTGATTTTGTTTTACAGTATATCAATCCTTTTCAGGTCATTTAATGCCAAATCAAGTTATTTTGATATTTGGTTTCTTACAGTACCTGCTGTGGTCACCCATCTAAGTACTGAACATGCTCATTGCTACTTAACTTTGATAATCTAGTGGGGACCGGTGTTTTACTATGTGACTTGATTGTAAGCCCCTTTGTACAGATTTATTCAACTTGTTATAAAATACATTTGATTTGATACAAAAATGGCCCAATTCCATCCAGTTGAACATGGTTAATACAGAACACGATTCATCTGATTTTTTTTCTTTCCTTATCCACTTCAAATGGAACCTATTTATTGAGATTTTTGTTCTTGCCAATAAATCTGAAATAATTTGAAATTCTTGCAATCAATGCACTGTGATTTGTTTTTTTTTTTTTTTGTTTTTTTTGTGAGTTTCTCTGAACGAGGGTTTCTTTTTCTCTTATAATCTTTAAATCTTCATCATTGATTGTTTCAGCAGCTTTTTCCGCCTTTTCTAAACTGAAATCTTCACTTGGAATTTTTTTTAAATCAAAGTCTCACTTTTATTTCACTAACTGTATTGCTTTTAAATTTAAAGTTTATATTACCTGAAACTTTAGCTTTATTACAGTTGAGTTTGAACTTACACAACTCTAAGACGTGAAAATCATTGGTTAATAGATTTACTTTCATTATTAAATGTCAATCTTAATTTTAGCATTTTGTTTTTGACACAAAATCTTTAATAAAGAACATTTTTCACCAGGCCTCATTAATCAAATTTAAATTATATAATGATAAATTACTGAAAATTATCCTGATTTTCCCCTAATGAGTGTCCTGCAATAAATAAATCTGCATTGCATATATGTACACATTTTTCTAAGTGGTGATTGTGTTATCCCCAAACAAATTTGGCTGGATACAGTTTCTGTGTTAATATCATAAAGACATGCCTAAGTGTCCTACAATAAATAAATCTGTATTGCATATATATATTTACCAACCCCTCTGCACGAGCAGGATGCGACACAAGGTCAATTTCTTAAGCGGAGTTTAATAAATTTGAATTCAGAGTTTTCCTTTTTCTAAACTGGTTACCTAGCCATGGTTAAAGAGCCCAGTCTGCCCAACAATTTACCCATAGCTGGAGGGAGAATATATAGTTTCATACCTTTCACAAAAGTATTAGCACCAAAAAAAAATCCAGCTAACCTGTGTATATATATTTACCCCCCCCACACACACACACGGGTAGGATGTGACACAAGGTCAATTTCTTAAGCGGCGTTCAACAGGTTTGAATTCAGAGTCTTCCTTCTCCTAGACCGGTTGCCTGACCAAGGTTAAAGAGCCCAGTCTGCCCTACTATTTATCCATAGCTAGAGGGAGAGTAGGATTCATACCTTTCCCAAGGGTATTAGCGCTAAGTGAAATGCAATTACCACATCCAGGATTTGAACTCGGGGCGACGAGTCCATTTCCTATGACTTTAACCATTACACCACGCGCTTCCATCTGTATTGCATATATATATTTACCAACCCCTCCGCACGAGCAGGATGTGACACAAGGTCAATTTCTTAAGCGGAGTTCAACAGGTTTGAATTCAGATTTTTCCTTCTCCTAGACCGGTTGCCTGACCAAGGTTAAAGAGCCCAGTCTGCCCTACTATTTACCCATAGCTAGAGGGAGAGTAGGATTCATACCTTTCCCAAGGGTATTAGCGCTAAGTGAAATGCAATTAGCAGGTTCAGGATTTGAACTCGGGGCAACAAGTCCATTTCCTATGACTTTAACCATTACACCACGCGCTTCCATCTGTATTGCATATATATATTTACCAACCCCTCCGCACGAGCAGGATGTGACACAAGGTCAATTTCTTAAGCGGAGTCTAACAGGTTTGAATTCAGAGTCTTCCTTCTCTTAGAACGGTTGCCTGACCAAGGTTAAAGAGCCCAGTCTTCCCTACTATTTATCCATAGCTAGAGGGAGAGTAGGATTCATACCTTTCCCAAGGGTATTAGCGCTAAGTGAAATGCAATTATCACGTCCAGGATTTGAACTCGGGGCAACGAGTCCATTTCCTATGACTTTAACCATTACACCACGTGCTTCCATCTGTATTGCATATATGTACACATTTTTCTAAGTGGTGATTGTGTTAACCCCAAACAAATTTGGCTGGATACAGTTTCTGTGTTAATATCACGAAGACATGCCAACATTTCAATAGACACCTGATCCTTCAGAATATGATCTTCGATAGAAGTTGGTCACAGAGAATTCTTCTTTTAAGATTGGTTCCTATATAAAAAATAACGATGAAATAATAAAATTGCATGTTGAAACTGCGTGTGTATATGTGTGCATGTAACGGAGTTTAAATCTTAGTATGTGTGTATAGCCACCTGATACCTTACCTGCACTAAACCTCTACGCCGTGTATCCTCTTGACACAACTGTATGAGTGACACCTAGAACTACCTGAGAAATTTGAAATAAGACACAGACCACATGATTGAATTTCACTTGCTGCCAATACCGACAAAAAGCTTTCAACTACACTATCTTTCACACAAGAGCATTTTCATAGCAGTTCAACACAAGAACACAAGCAGCTTCCAAATTTTCTCTGCCTCAAATTCAGCTGCGTGCAGCCAGGCATGTTGGAGATTTACCAATGGTCTGCAATTCGACTCATCTGAGCATGCTGAAGTGGGCCTTACATAGGGGCAGTGCCCATCATGAGCAAACGTCAACAAACACTCCAAAGAAGAGATGTGGCAATGTTACCAGTGTCAACAAAGTGGTTACATTTACCGAAACTTCATTTCTTCATGAGGATATACCTTCTGTTAAAAAGGCCTTTACATTTACAGAAACTTCTTTTCTTGGTGAGATTGGAGA
>CM042168.1:1278562-1286062 GCA_023376005.1 Doryteuthis pealeii
GATGTTTTTATATGTCACATATCCTGTTCAACAATTTTATTTTCGATCTTTTCGAGTTTTCTGGCCAACTTTTTAATATTTGGGTAGAATTCGTGGATAAGTCCACCAAAGTTTAGTTCCCGAGTACTTTCGGCACTTTGAAGTGCCATCATCAGGAGTGATGTGTTCCAGTTTTTAAAAAATTATATTAATGTGGAGGCTGGAAGGAGAAGAATTGGTGAGAAAGGTGTTATAGGCATTTTAGAATGTGTGTACTGCATTGAAAATTAATACATTAATATAATTTTTAAAAAACTGGAACACATCACCCCTGATGATGACATTTCGAAGTGCCGAAAGTACTCGAGACCTGAACTTTGGTGAACTTATCCACCAATTCCACCCAAACATTAAAAAGTTGGCCAGAAAACTCGAAAAGATCAAAAATAAAATTGTTAAACAGGAGATGTGTCTTTTGTTTAATTCTACATGTATAAATGAAAGAATGCTGCCTAAATACACACACACACACACACACACACACACACACACACATATATAGATATAGATATAGATAGCTGGTGCTATGGTCTGTGGGCCCATTTCAAATCTTTGATATCTACTATGTGTCAATTTTCATATAGAATATAAGAAATCCATCCATTTGAGACCCCCAAGCAAACTTTGACCCCTCTAGTCAGGGGGTAGTACACGCCAACCCGGTATATATATATGTATATAGTTATTGTATCTAAAATTTTCATCATTCAGTGGGAAAAAGATAAAAGTGATAAAAGCATGCTGATATAATTAGAGAAATCAACACTTCATCCTTTCACATCTTCCAGTCGAATGACCGACAGAGTATCTGTGCGGTAAAGTAAGGAGCTCAACCCCCATAAAACCACTACTTTAAAGACTGAAATCCAAAATAACCTTTTTGGCATTAAATGACCCACAGAGGTTGATATGCCATTAAACAGAAACTCAAATATCAATCAAAAAGTCAGTTAAAAACATAGATATAGTATATATATATATATATATATATATATTATATATATATATATATATATATAAATTGCACCAAAATACAAATTCTAGTGTAGACTGTCCAAGTAAACTAATTTGAATAATTATCATATATTTTACCAACCCCTGCGCACGAGCAGGATGTGACACAAGGTCAATTTCTTAAGCGGAGTTCAGCAGGTTTGAATTCAGAGTTTTCCTTCTCCTAGACTAGTTACCTAGCCATGGTTAAAGAGTCCAGTCTGCCCTGCTATTTATCCATAGCTGGAGGGAGAATTGGATTCATACCTTTCCCAAGGGTATTAGCGCTAAGTGAAATACCAACGGCTTCGTCCAAGAATTGAACTCGAGTCCATTTCCTACGACTCTAACCATTAGACCACGCACCTCCTAAATAATAATTCACAAGTCACAAAGGTAGATATGTAATATTAATATATAAAAGTTAAAAAATAAAAAATAAATATAATAGAAATAAATGACTAAATTATGTAAATGTAGTGAAATTTTACAAAAATCTTAAGTTTATATAAGTTAAATATAAATATATGTAAAAAAAACTTTATATTATTCAATATAAAAAACTTTAAACACATTTATTTTAATTATTGAATTTATTTAATTTTATATTATTTAATTATTATTTATTTAAATATTATTTATATTATAATTTAATTTTATATTATTTATATATTATATTTAAATATTATTTATATATTTATTTAATTTTATATTTATTTTATTGAATTTATTTATTTTAATTATTGAATTTATTTATTTTTAAATTTTTAAAAAACACATTTAATTTAATTTAAATTATAATTCAATTAAACACATTTAGATATGTAATATTAATATATAAAAGTTAAAAAATAAAAAATAAATATAATAGAAATAAATGACTAAATTATGTAGATATAGTGGAATTTTACAAAAATCTTAAGTTTATATAAGTTAAATATAAATGTATGTAAAAAAAAATTTATATTATTCAATATAAAAAAAAATGAACATAGTAGATAAGTAAACAAATAAATAAATCATTATATTTATTAAATTGCTTTGTTAAATGTCTTAGTTACCTTTTGAAGATGTAATTTCTTTTTAGGAGGTAAAACATCAGATAATCTTGGTTAAATACTGTTTAAAACCTTTTCAACAATGATTTTAACAAGTTTGGTTAAAATTTGGCCAAAATTAGCAAACTAGATGGACATTTTGGTTTTCGGCTCATATAAATAAAAATGTAAAATATAAATATTTTTAAATCTATTCATCTAATAAATTATAATTTGTAATTTTCAATATTACTATTTCTTTATTTTTTTATAATAAAAATAGATAAAAAAAAAAAAAAAAAGAGCTGCTTTCGCCCTTTCATTCATATTTATATTGTTAATGATTCCTCCTCCCTTAATTTTAACAACTGACATAAGAAAATTTTCTTTGATTAGTAAGTAATAATAGGTCAACTCAAATGATGCTAGTAAATTTAGAACTAAACACAAATGTTTAATTCAGAATATTTTCTTTATTAATCTTGTTCTCAGATGTTGCAAAAGAAATATTAATAAACACCTGTTTGCTATTCAATCATCATTTTGAATAGTTAGTAAAAATTAGATCACTTGTTGCAATTCCGATGAAGTTTTTTTTTAATTTTTTTTTTTATTTTCACTTATAAAAATCATCTTTTTAATTGTCTTTTCTATATATACATACACATACACATCCATATTTATCTTGACCAATCCTTACAATCCAACATTCTGGACTAACACCTGCATTACCATTCTAACACTCCCCATCTAGAGAGAAGAAAATCCACTACCCACCCCCAACCACCCCTGCCCCTACTGACAACCTACTGTTTTCACCATTTTGAAAATGTCCTTCATTGAAGCAAGAACTATATTCAAGTCCTGAAGAAGGTCTAATAGACCGAAACGTTACATCGTCGACAATAAACATCCAGTTTCCATAACATCCCGTGTTTGTCTACTTTTCTCCACACACACACACACACACACACACATATATATATATATATATATATATATATATATATTGTGCCAGCTGCACGGATATCCATGACAATCTCTCGCCAACCGTACCTATCTCTCATCGCCCTCGGTAGGTCCTCTGCGTAGCATCTAGTATCTGTGCAGAGCTGGTTAATGTATGTCTTTGTTGGACAGCCCACACATGTGCTGGCTTCCCTAGGAGAATGTCAATTATGATTGCATCCTTGCTTCTCCAGTATGGTTTGTGTGATATGGTGCAAGTGGCCATTTTCTCTGGGGTGGGGGGGTCTATGTTTTATTTCAGATTGCATGCAGCATTCTTGTGCAGCTACCATCTATCTTTTTTTCTCTAGGCACTTTGTTAGGGTCCAAGTGGTGCAGCTGTACCGTAGCACTGATACAACTACAGCTTGGAAGAATTGTCGGTTTAACATGTCTGTGAGATTTGATTTCCATATGACTGATAATCTGTTTATAGCAGACCATTCCTATGCATGCATTAACATCGCTTTCTGTGGATGCGATATTACTACCTAAGTGAATTGTTCCATTTAGGAGTCTGGAGATGTCTCCTTTATTTTTAAAATACATGAACTCAGTTTTATCAAAGTTTATGTATATAGGTCGATATACCATGCTACTTTTTCTAGGCTGTGTAACAAGGATTCAGCTTGTGTGTGTGTATTTGCAAGACATGTCAGATCATCTGTGTAGTCTGCTTCCGTAATGGTCTGTGCAGTATATCGCCTGCTTCTTGCCATTGTGAGGCCATTTTCTTTTATGGGATCTAATGATGTTCTAAATATGTAAGTAAAAGTAAAGTTGTCGGTGCGGCCTAATGTCGGTATCAGCCATGCAGCGAGGGAGTCTATCCCCTTTTCAACTGCGCTAGACCAAGGAGATTATTTTAGCGTTTGAGGTGGAGCGCCACCCCTACCATCAGCTCCTTACTTTACCGCACAGATCCCTGTGCTACTCATACACTGAGTTATGAGGACCGATATCGAACTGGGAACCTTGTGGTTTCTAGCCGAACGCTCTACTGACTGAGCTAACATGGCCCTTCTAAGTATGTAGTCTAGTCATATTATAAATATATATGGTGCTAACATATCTCCTTGTAGGACTCCAGCGACAATTTCAAAGAAATCTATGTTGCCATCAGGCCAGTGTACCATTGCTTTAGTGTTTTGGTAGAGCATCATTATGATGGTAACTGTTTCTTTGGAGAGGCCGTATGCTAGTAGTATTTGCTCCATTTCCCCCCTGTGTATGGAGTCAAATGCCTTGGAGAAATCCACAAACAGTAGGGTTGCTTCAAGATTCTTGGCTTGAACCTCTTTTATGATTCAACAAATTGCCAGGAACTGTTTTAGTTTTTCCTAAGGATTTTCTCTATTTTCGGTCTGATGCGATTAAGAAGGACATTATATATCTTAGTAAGCGTTATGCCCCTGTAGTTCTTAGAAATTTCTAGGTTTCCTTTTTTGTGGAATGGGGGAGGCAACTTTCATTTATTTTTCTATCGTATTTTGTTTGTATACTACATTGCGTAGTCTAAGTATTATTTCATCGAATTTCCTTTCCAGACCTCAGGGGGTATTTCATCAAGGCCCACAACCTTTCTATTTTTTTTAGTTTTCTTAGTACTTCATTAAGTTCTTTCATTGTAAATTCTCCTAGTTTAATATCTTGTTGGTTATTCATTATTTTCTGGGTATTATTTTCTATGATTGTGAAAAGTATTAGCATATGAAGGTGCTCAATGCTAAAATAGCAGGGCAGATTTAAAATCAGAGATTGAATATTATGGAGTTAATATTCCGTAACTGCAGTTTCATGCATAATTGCAATCGTCAGACGGTCAAAAATGTTAAAATTAAAAAAAACAAAAAACAGTGGCTTGTTCAACGTTTATATAATATAATAGTTACCAACCCCTCCGCACGCTTTATTACAGTTGAGTTTGAACTTACACAACTCTAAGACGTGAAAATCATTGGTTGATAGATTTACTTTTATTATTAAATGTCAATCATAATTTTAGCATTTTGTTTTTGACACAAAATCTTTAAGAAAGAACATTTTTCACCAGGCCTCATTAATCAAATTTAAATTATATAATGATAAATTACTGAAAATTATCCTGATTTTCCCATAATAAGTGTCCTATAATAAATAAATCTGTATTGCATATATATATTTATCAACCCCTCCGCACAAGCAGGATGTGACACAAGGTCATTTTTTAAATGGAGTTCAACAGGTTTGAATTCAGAGTTTTCCTTCTCCTAGACAGGTTGCCTAACCAAGGTTAAAGAGCCCAGTCTGCCCTACTATTTATATATAGCTGGAGAGAGAGTAGGATTCATACTTTTCCCAAGGGTATTAGCGCTAAGTGAAATGCAAATACCACACCCAGGATTTGAACGCAGGGCGAAGAGTCCATTTCCCATGACTTTAACCATTACACCACACACTTCCTACTAATATATAATATATATATATATATATATATATATATACATACACGTGCTTCCATTAATTTTTGCTGTATATGTCAACAAAGCCAACCATAGCTTCCTTGAACAGAAATTCTGGGTCTGCTGGTGACATCAACGGTTCCCTTGGCTGAGATGGTGCAATCATGTCGCAAGTGCAGTATTGGGCTCTACTCTGCCTGACACTAGGTGTCTTGCATTTGCCAGCATACCATTAACACCTTGATGCATGGAATGGAATGACTCGAGTATCACTGCCCGAAGTTGTCGTGGTATGAGGGATTTTGTTTACCTTTGATTATTACACCTTCCAGACAGTATATCTCCTCACGCATGGGCCAGAAAACACAAGCTATGGATGGGAGGTTGTTACATGAGTTAGGGAAGCCATTTTGCACTAGGTCTGCTAAGACCCGGTATTCTTCACCTGTGGCCGCCCCAGCGATGATCCTTTCCCATGTAATAGCGTTCAGGTTGGGGTCGCTTTCATACATCAACAAAAAAGCTGCTTCGACTACATTGTCGACCATGTGGGTTGAGTAAGCCATACCCATCTTGAGGGGTGCTGCATTGAGTTTCCTGGGCTGGTGTTTAATCTTGAACTTAATGCTCATTCTTTGAAATTGGACAAATGAGAGTTCTTTATGTTTTCGAGGGTTTGATCTCAGAATATTCTCATCACCAGTAAATCAGGGTACCCCAGTATAAACGTTTTCCTTGCTTTTGCTCTCTCTCTTTTTTGCATTTATCAAAGATGATATTTTTCGATATCAATACTAGGTTTGAAAAGGCCCATGTCTAAGACCCTGGCATTATCGAGGCTGGCTCCTAGATGGAAAGAAACATCACCCCTGATTAATTCAATATTGAAAGTAAATTTTCAAACTATTTTTATTAAGATATCTGAAAAGAATATGTATTGTATGATGTTCTCAGAAATTGTTCAAATTGAATGAAAATTTCCAAATTAAAATGTCCAAATTTGCCAATCAAAGTCAATAACTTTGAGAATAAAAATTATTATTAAAGTCTTCTTTTTTTTTAATAATTAAGTCTATTTTAATATAAATTTTAATATAAATTCAACAAGTTAAAGGGAGATAATTTCTTCATGATAAACTCATCCTCATAAAAATAAGACCCCCATTCATAATTATTTGTACTAGCAAAATAATAAAAACGCCCTCTGGGCGACGTAAAATAAATATTGCCTCAGGGGATGGGAGTTGAAAATTTAATATCAGAAAGTTTGTATCATAAGTAAAGTAAAATCCTCAAATTTATTAAAGGAGTAAAAAATTAAATAAATTTATTAAAGGAGTAAAAAATAAAAAAAATTGAAATGGAAACTTAGTTCTGATAACTTTAAATATATATTAAAATAAAACAAACTATAGATAGATAGATAATACCAGGTATTTATTTATTAAAACTTGTTTAAAAACCCAATGAGGACTGTCTAACATTGCATGCTCAAATTTTGAGTGTATTCATTCTATGTTATGACGTTTTAGGTAGTGTGACATAAGCAGTGACGTCGTTTTTGTTACAGACAAAAACCGGAAGCGAATCTCCATTATTAATAGATTTTAAATAAGATATTTTACAGTGTTTAATTAAAAAACAACTTTTGTTTGATTTATTGAGAACATTATGAATATTGCGTTTTTTAAAAAGTCTATTATTAAATGTATTTTCTACATTTGTTTTTTTAAAGACGCGATTTTAATTTGACCTGCTTATCTTTTCGGGTAACACCGAATTATTGACAATTTACGAGAATTTTAATTCATTCCTCAAATGAAGACAAAGTTTTGAAGAAAAATATTTGGTGTGGTAATTTTTTATGTTAATTTGCAACTTTCACCACATGGAAGAGGTTACAGATCCGAAATTGACTTACCTTAGTGCCTCCATAATATATATATATATGTATATATATATATATATATATATATATATAT
>CM042168.1:1288562-1290347 GCA_023376005.1 Doryteuthis pealeii
TTTGGGGGGAAGTTTTTTTATTGGTTGAGAAACATTAAATAGAAGATATTTTTATTGTTTATAAATTTTGTTTTTCAACCGGAAGTTTTGCTGGAGCCTATGCGTAGACCCATGTTATTTTGGTCACTTCGTTCTAGGCCACCGTTGGGTCAACTTCCGTTTGGGGTCAGCCACTTATGTTTTGTTTTGTTTTGTTTTTTAAATTTGTTTTGTTGGTGAGTGGATGTATTGTGTTAGTAAGGATTATGAATCATAACAGATATCTATTTCTGTTACAACACTATTGGTATGAAAGATTGGGAGAATATTACCTGTCCTTCAGCTGAAATACTTGTTATATTTTCTTTAGTGATATCATCAGGTTTTAATCGTTTCTGTTTTGTCTTCTTTGGTTTTGATTATAAGTTATTATACTTTGCAACTGTAGGACTCTCCACAGATTCTTTTTCCTTTTTTCTTTTAAATCAAAATTGTGTTGATTTCTGTCTTCTGCCATATTGTGTTGTGGGAATGTATTCCTCATTCTTATATTTAACAAAACACTGAATTGTTTTATTTTCTCTCCAAGTACTGAGGTTCTGGCTTTAGGATTAACCCATAGTTGGTGGGGGGGATGTGTGGATTCATGCCTTTCACAAAGGGCATTAGTCCAAAAGTGGTTAATTTATGAGGAAGACCATCCTAGTCTCCTGCCTCAAAACTTGCTAATGGTGAGTGGTGAAAAACCAACCCCAGCTACGATTGAAGTCCGTAGCCGAAGCAATAGATAGATATGAAGATGACTAGATAGATAGTTTTTTTTATTTTATTAAAATCTAAAAGAATATCTAAATACTCAGATTTTCTTTTATTCATGTTTGTTTAATGTCTTGTTTTTAGTTTAAATAAACAAGAATATCTAAATATTTTGATTTTTTTTTTTACTTGTAATTGATTGTTGGAAATAAATATATTAAAATAAAACGAAAATACCGAAAAAAATAAACGTTTTGGATTTTTTTATATGTAATTGAATGTCGAAAAAAACAAAAAAACAAACAAAACGCCCCAAGTTGGTTGTTTACTTTCAAGTGACACTGCTTCAGCTACGGACTTCAATCGTAGCTGGGTTGTTTTTTCAGCAATCATCGGTAGCAAGTTTTGAGGCAGGAGACTGGGACGGTCTTCCGCATAAATGACCCAAAGGTGAATGTAATAAAACAACTGGAATTTGAACTCACTTATTACAATTGTTAAGAACATTCATTAATAATTGTCTCATGTATCTACAACTTCCTTTACAAAATCAAATTTTTGTCACCATCATTAAATGTTTTATGCTCCTCCCATCATGTTTTTCACTTCTTTGAATTCAATTTCTTATATATAAACACTAGCTAAAGTACCTGGTCCATGACCGGACTAAAGAAAAAATAGGAACACCAAAGAGTGAGTGGCGAGAAAATAAGAGATAGGTATACCCAATTTCGGTTCATTTTTTTAATATCTCATAAAATAAAATAGGGGATGGGGGTAGACATCGTAAAAAAAAATATTTCCCCTAATATATTTTTGTGAAAATCGACCATTAATTAATTTTTCATAGTATATTTTAAAAATCCTCTTGTCGTAAGTTGTTTTTGGCTACGTAAAATTTCAATTGTTATTTTTGTTTGTCATTATAAATTGATTAATACTATTTATATCTACATAATTTTGTATGTGAATTATGTTAACATAATATTATTATGGATATTATTTATCTTAATTCCAGCGCTCTTAACAACTGCTTATCATAAGAATGAA
>CM042168.1:1290447-1323007 GCA_023376005.1 Doryteuthis pealeii
CCGAGGTCTGGAAAGGAAATTCGATGAAATAATTTTATAAAGTATTTTAAAAAAAAGGAGAATCTCCAGACTCTTACTCAATGGAACATTCACTTAGTAGTAATATCTCACCCAGAAGAGCATGTTAAGCATAGGAATTAGTCGCCTATAAACAGATTATCATCATATGGAAATCAAATCCACAGACATGTTAAACGACAATCATTCCAAGCTTAGTTCGTATCAGGCTACTTACAGCTGCCACCACTTGGACACTAACAATGCCTAAAGAAAAAAGATTAGATGGTAGCTGCACAAGATGCTGCATAAAACTAAAATAAAAACATAACCTCCCCCCAGAAAACACCTGTTGGTCACTTTGCCACCATATCACACAACCATACGAATAAGAAAATAAGAGATCTGGACACTACTGGAGAAGCAGGATGCATCATATTGACATCTCCTAGGGAAGCCAGCACAGGTGGGCTGTCCAACAAAACATACATTAACCAAGCTCTGCCAATAACTAATCACGCAAGACCTACGAGGCGAGAGAGATAGTACGCGTTGCGAGAATTTCATGGTATCCGGCAGCTGCACAACATATTATAATATAATATATATATATTATATATATATGGTGTTGTGTGTGTGAGAAAATAACAAACACGGAGATGTTTGGAACTGGATGTTTATTGTCACGATGTACACGTTTCGCTATTAGACCTCTTCAGACTTGAATATAGTTCTTGCTTTCAATGAAGACATTTCAAAATGGTGAAAACCAGTAGTGTCAGTAGGGGCAGGTGTTGGAGTGGTAGTGGATTTTCTTCTCTCTAGATGGGAGTGTTACATGTTAATGCAGTGTTAGTCCAGAATGTTGGATTTAAGGATTGGTCAAGATTAAATATGTAGGTGTATGTGTATGTATATATTAGAAAAGACAATAAAAAATATTTTATAAGTGAAAATAAAAAAAAAACACAAAAAAAAACTTCACCGATGCAACAAGTGATCTAATTTTACAACAATTCAAAAATTGATGATAATAGCAAAACAGGTGTTATTATATTTCTTTGCCAACATCGAGAACAAGATTAATAAAAAAATATTCTAATTAAACATTTGTGTTTAGTTCTAAAATTTACTAGCATCATTTGATTGACCTATTATTACTACTAATCAAAGAAAATTTCTTAGTCAGTTGTTAAAATTAAGGGAGGAGGAATCATTAACAATTATAAATATGAATGAAAGGCGAAAAGCATCTTTTTATTTTTTGAATCTATTTTATAATAAAAAAAATAAAATAAATAGTAATATTGAAAATTTACCAAAAATTATTAATTATTTAGATGAATAGATTTAAAAATCATTATAATTTTACCATTTTATTTTATATGAGCCGAAACAAAATGTCCATCAGTTTGCTAATTGTTGGCCCAATTTAACCAAACTTGTTAAAATTAATCGTTGAAAAGTTATTAAACAGTATTTAACCCAAGATTATCTGATGTTTTACCTCCTAAAAAGAAATACTCTTCAAAAGGAACTAAAAGACATTTAACAAAAGCAACTTTAATAATAATAAATATTTATTTAATTTGTACTTATACTCTAGGTTCATTTTTATATTGAATAATATAAAGTTTTTTTTACATACATTTATATTTAACTTATATAAACTTAAGATTTTGTAAAATCCACTATATTACAATAATTTAGTCATTTATTTCTATTATATTTTATTTTCTATTTTTTAACTTTATATATTAATATTACATAGTCTAAATTGTGTTAATTTAATTATAAATTTAATTAAATTAAATTTTTTTAAAATTTTAAAAATAAATATAAATTCAATATTAAAATAAATAATTCAATAAAATAAATAAATATAAATAAATATAAAATTAATATTTAAATATAATATATAAATAATATAAAATTAAATTAATATTAAATAATATTTAAATAAATAATAATTAAATAATATGAAAATTAAATAAATTCAATAATAATAAATGTGTTTAAGTTTTTATATTTGAATAATAGAAGTTTTTTACATTATTCTAATTTAACTTATATAAACTAAGATTTTTTGTAAAATTCCTACATTACAAATTAGTCATTTATTTTATATATTATTTTTATTTTTTAAACTTTTAATATATTAATATTACATATCTACCTTTGACTGCTGACATTATTATTTAGAGGGCGTGGTCTAATTTTAAGTCGTAGAATGACCGATTTCAATTCTTGACGAAGCCGTTGGTATTTCACTTTAGCCTAATACCCTTGGAAGGTATGAATCAATTCTCCTCCAGCGTATGGTAAATAGCAGGCAGACTGGACTCTAACCATGCTAGGAACCAGTCTAGGAGAAGGAAAACTCTAAATTCAAACCTTTTAAACTCCCACTTAAAAAATTGACCTTGTGTCCATCCTGCTCGTGCGCAGTTTGTGGTAAATATATATATAATTATTCAAATTATTTACTTGACATCTAACTAGAATTGTAGTTTGCGCAATCACCATATTTTTTTTAATAATCTTGTTGTAAAACTGACCATTTTTGATTGATATTGACGTTTCTGTTTAATGCATATTCAACCTCTGTGGGTCATTTATTGCCTAAAAAGGTTATTTTGATTCCAGTCTTTAAAGTAGGTTCTTATGGGGTTGAGCTCCTTACTTTACTCACAGATCCTCTGTCGGCATTCGACTGGAAATGTGAAAGATGAAGTGTTGGATTTCTCTGATATATCAACATGCTTTTTCACTTTTATCTTTTTCCCACTGAATGATGAAAATTTTAGATCAATAACATATTACATATATATATATATATTTACAGATTGGTGTACACTCCCTGACTAGAGGCGTCAAGTTTGCTTCTGGGTCTCAAATCGGTAGGTTTCTTAATATTCTATATGAAAATTGACACATGGTAAGTGGGCCCTATATTCAAATATTTGAAATGCCCATCAACCATAGCACCGGCTATATATATATATATATATATATATATATATATATATATATATATATATATCAATAATATTAATAACCAAAAGTCAGAGAATAATCTTCCTTACAACACAAGATTTATTTAAAAAAACTGTCCCAGTTTGAGAGCTCAATGTGTGCTCTTAATGTTACAGTCACAGAGCAAATATCTTATTATAATGGAGATGTGGTTTTCATGTCTGTAAACCAAACTTATATTACTATACAAGTCACAAATCTTTAGTTATTTACATCATATTCTCCATGATTTTATTTTTATTTAAACCTCAGTTATAATACAATTGTTTTACATTACTTACACTGTGACCATATCCACATACTAATAATATGCAATTTATCTAATATATACAACCAAAAGTAGAGTTTACAGTGTGAAGGAAGCTAATTGCATATTGATCTTTTAAAATTGATTTAATAAATATATGTTAGTATTATGATTTTCTAATTGTTTGGTCTTTATCTTATGAATAGGAGACATAAAATCTCTTCAATAAATCTTAAAAGAAATCCGCTTTACAACGAAGAAATAACTGTTAAATATTATTCTTTACTCCTATTTTAACTAAACAGTTAATTAGGAAAATTACCATGAAAGACGGAGTAACGGAAAAGATGGAAGAGTTATTTCAAAGTTGTTCTATTTTTCGAATCTACCCCCTTCTGTTCAAAATCTTTTTATCTAATCTATTCATTTCAATTAGCCTTTCTAATAATACGATATTTATTACATTAAACTTAAATACTTGCACCCGAGGTGCATTTATATTGCTAGTAAGTAAAGAAATAACAAAAGAGCTAGACAAAGTGTCTCCTGAAATAGACTATAATGCAAATCTCTAAGTCTTTTTTATTCTTTACTTATATATAATATAATATATATATATCATAATATATGTATATATGAATCTTCATACAATGGACTGTTTATTTACACAGTAGCATTGCAACCAACAAAGCCTCATCAATGATGAGACTCTGGGTTTCAGCTATGGTTTCGGCCGAACCATCATTACACAACCAGAGGCCCAGCAGTATCGTCACGATACCACCCAGACTTTGTAGGTTTGTTGTCCACATATAGACTCCATATCCACGCTGATGCGTGTAGAGCTTTCTCCTGAATCTTTTTAAGCATTCCTCTGTTCTGGTGGAGAAAGTCAGTTAGACAAAAGCCCAGGTTAAGTTGAATAAATCCCCGGCATCCAACTTCAATGGGAAATACATTCTGTATTCCATCCATTTCTGACCATTGTTCACGTATATATATTAAAATGACATGATTTAAACTAATTTTTAGAACTCTCTGTACAAACATACATGTTATTTTCTGTAATACAATTGAAGTCTAATTATGTAATATTCAATCTAGCCATAAACATATTACATTCTTTTTTCTTCACAAAAAAAATTACCTGATCTGATGATTATTTGTCCAGTCTAAAAGTAATTAATTTTAAATAATTGAATTTTTTTCAGGCATTGATATATTATTTGGGCAGAATATGTCGATATTTGATATGGTGTGTATGTTTTGTAAACTACCTTTTTTGTTATAATATATAACACGAATTTATAATATCATATATATATATAAAGTAAAGTCAACGGGCACGCCAAATTCGTATCAGCCAGGTCAGCGAAGGGATTCTATCCCCTTTTCAATAGCCGCTAGACCAAGAGATTGTTTTAGCATCGAGGGTGGAAGCGGCCCACACCTAACATCCAGCTCCTTAGTTTACCGCACGCATCCCTGTGCTACTCATACCTAGTTGGCGGGACCGTATCAACTAGGAACCTTGTGGTTTCTAGCCGAACGCTTTACCGACTAGCTAACCCGCCACCCTCTAAATACACACAGCACACACACACACACACATAATATATTATATATATATACTATATACATATATGTCTTTTACTTTATTAACCGCTAAGACTCATCAGACGTAATGAACCAATCTTGTATGAAAAACTCCCTTGACATCAATGGTTATGGGAAATTTGGGTGAAAAGTTGATCAGGAAGTTAATCATTTTCACAAAGCAATAATAAAATTTGCATTCCCACATTCCCTTGATGAGGAGCAACATGGAGGGACAGTCGTCCCTGAAACTTTGGAATGCTTTTTAATAAATAATAAAAAAGTTCATTTTACAAAAAGTAAATAAATTGGTCTCTGCAAGAATATCCCTTTTTGACACTTTTTTGATTAAAATTATTCTACAAAGTAAATAAACTTGTAAAAACTGCAGGAGATTGGTTTGGTTGTTTGTTTTTGTTTACGCATATCAACCTCATGTGTCAATTTAAGCCGGAAAGTTAAATAAACAATCTTAATGGAATATACAATTTTTTATAAATATCATTTTCTATTAACGCCATAGATGGACCTAAACATTACCTACCACTCCGAGTCCAGAGTGACCAGGCGAGCAATCTATAAGGTGTCCAACATTCCCCAAACTCAAAATGAACCTCACCATCAGATAGAGTTTAACGTCATTCCCAGGACATGTAGACCTGCAGCACCGCCTTCTAGCACCCATATATAAAAGTGCTGGCCCAAAACTGCAGGAGAGTCTAAGTGAATCCAAAACAATCTCACATCCAGAAAAAAAAAAATAAAAAAAGAAACCTGTGCAGTACCGAACAAATGAAGGCACACCCAAATTTTTAGTGTCCTTCATAAAACACAAATTTATGCTCAACCATAATCATACATTAATAAAAACAAAAACAATATCTTTTAATTCTCTATCATCTTTACTGAAACTTAAATGAAAATTGCTGTCTAAAAATGCACAATATTTGAAAATTAGACACTTTTAATGAAACTTTACTATTTAATAAAATTAAGATCACTTTTAATGAAATGCTTATATTAATTAATAACACTTTATTTGAAATGCATAATATTCAATAAATTAGACCACTTTTAATTGAAATGCTTAATATTAATAAATGAACACTTTTATTGAAATGCTTTAATATTAATAAATTAGACACTTTAATTGAAATGCTTTAATTATTTGTGATTTTAGTTAACTTCTTTTAAAAGTAGGATTTTTTAAAAATGTACATGCTTGGCGAAGAAATCTGAATTTTTGTAGAATAAATTTTGTTCTACAAAATTGTACTAGATATATTTTATTGTGGACAACACCAGTACTATTGCTTGTATATTTAGTGAATTAATCTTTCTATTAAGTATATGTGTATGCGGATAGGTTTATGCTCACAAACGCGCATGTGTGTGTGTGTACATGTACACACATATACAAGTGTATACAGATATATTCAGAATAATTTTGTTTTATGAGATGCTAATTAGTATAGGAGAATTCATTGCCAATGGAATAAAAAAACAAACAAACAGAAAGATTATTTTAGATTATGAAATAATCAATTACGAAATTCACATCAATTCATGTAATTATAACTTATTACAACGTGTAATTCTTGTCTCAAGAGTTTCGTGAATTCACTTAAAATAAAATATTACACATTTAAAGTTCAAGAGGCCAGAATAGATTTTAATTACAATTCATAATATTTACTATTTTACAAAAATCAATGAGAATGCTATTTTTCTTTGGTAGTACCATAAATGAGGGTGGGGGCAATTGCCAATCGTATAAACTATAAAGATTTAAGAAAAATTACACAACAAATCTAAAGGAGATTTTTTTAAAAGAACATTCAAGTAATGTCTTTTTGGAAAAAAAACAGTTTATCACAATTTAATTTTAGAATTTGTAATATTTGGGAAAAAGCAATTTAAATTTTAGAATTTGTAATATTTTGGGAAAAAAACAATTTAATTTTAGAATTTGTAATATTTGGAAAAAAACAGTTTAATTTTAGAATTTGTAATATTTCAGGAAAAAAACAATTAATTTTAAATTTGTAATATTTTGGGAAAAAACAGTTTAATTTTTAGAATTTGTAATATTTATGAAAAAAACAATTTAATTTTAAATTTGTATATTTTTATGAAAAAAAAATTTAATTTTAGAATTTTAATATTATGAAAAAAAAACAAATTAATTTTAGAATTGTAATATTTATGAAAAAAACAATTTAATTTTATAGAATTGTAATATTTTGCAATTACTATCTCAATTCTGATATTTAATGAGTTTTCACAATTTAGCAACAATAAAATTCTGTTATTTTGAATTATTTATAAAAAATGATCTTCTTGGTGACACCAATGAGCAGTTATTTCCGAAACAAATTTACAAATATATATTCACCTCATTTCACGGTAGAATTTACCCGAAACTTTGCGATGGTAGAATTCGACACAAAGTTGCAATATGAGGTATCTAGCGAGAATTAAACTCACTATTCAGTAGTAATAGATCCATTCGAAGTATATAAAATTAAAATCTATGTGTAAACAAAGATTGATAATAATTCTTTCCATATTATATATTTTAAAATATAGAAATTTCAACTGAGCTGAATTCTTTCCTCTTGTTTACTTAATGAGAGTAACAAAGTCTTAACAAGAATTAAAAATTACATCAATATTAATTCCTTAAATTATTTTAATGTACAACTCTTCCACATCATAATTCATTGAAATAATTTTGTTGTAGTTATTATCAATAACAAAGTTATTATTTCAAAATTCAAATGCATGAATATGTCATAATATGTAATATATGTAATATTATTATGTAATATATGTTAATGTAATAATATGTAATATAATGCATGTAATGCTTACCAGTCATAATAATTGTAATAATAATATGTAATTAATGCATCAATATGCCAAACTTTGTAAACAAACATAGATAAAAATAAATAGATTATGTTTTGGAATAATAAGCTTATAAGATAATTCAATAATTATTCAATTAAAGAAATTATTCAAAATCAGAAAAGTCACAAAACAGCTGAAATTGATTGAAATGTATACAAATTTGACTAATTGACATATATTATAAAATTGTTAAAGATTTACCTTTCACAAAGTTTAAGAACTTTTCATTCAATAGTTTTTTTGTTTTTTTTTTAAAGCAAAACCCTCCACCGAAAACCCCTTACCTTTTTATCCTCAAGCTTTTTACTTTCTTCAACTGCAATTATCTCCAATCTCCCAAGAAAAGAAGTTTCTGTAAATGTAAAGGCCTTTTTAACAGAGGTAATCCTCATGAAGAAACGAAGTTCGTAAATGTAACCCACTTTGTATGACACTGTAACATTTCCACATCTCTTCTTTGGAGGTTTGTTGACGTTTGCTCATGATGGCACTGCCCTAGTAAGGCCCACTTCAGCATGCTCAGATGAGTCGAATTGCAGACCATTGAGTAAAATCCAACATGCCTGGCTGCACGCAGCTGAATTTGAGGCAGAGAAAATTGGAAGCTGCTTGTGTTCTTGTGTTAACTGCTATGAAAATGCTCTTGTGTGAAAAGATAGTGTAGTTGAAAGCTTTTGTCGTATTGGCAGCAAGTGAAATTCAATCATGTGGTCTGTGTCTTATTTCAAATTCTCAGGTAGTTCTAGGTGTCACTCATACAGTTGGTCAAAGGATCACGCGTATATTTAGTGGCAGGTAAGGTATCAGGGGGCTATACACACATACTAAAGATTTAAACTCCGTTCACACGCAAATAACACATCGCAGTTTCAAACATGCAATTTTATGTATTTCATTCGTTATTTTATATAGGAAACATATCTTAAAAGAAGAATCTCTTGACCAACTTCTATCTGAAGATCGTATTCGAAGGATCAGGTGTCTATTGAATTTGGCATTCTTGTAATTAACACAGAAACTTTATCAGCCAAATTTGTTTGGTTAACACAATACCACTTAGAAAAATGGTACATATATGCAATACAGATAAAGCACTGGTTAATGGTTAAAGTATAGGAAATGGACTCGTCGCCGAGTTCAAATCCTGGACTTCATAATTGCATTCACTTAGCCTAATACCCTTTTGGGAAAGGTATGAATCCTACTCTCCCTTCTTAGCTATGATAAATAGTAGGAAGACTGGGCTCTTTAACCGTGGTCAGTTGAATTCAGAGCCTTCCTTCTCTCTAGACGGTTGCCTGACCAAGGTTAAAGCCCAGTCTTCCCTACTATTTACCATAGCTAGAGGGAGAGTTAGGATTCATACCTTTCCCAAGGGTATTTAGCGGCTAAGTGAAATGGCAATTATCACGCCAGATTTGAACCGGGCGACGAGTCCATTTCCTATGACTTTAAACCATTTACACCACGTGCTTCTAATCTGATTGCAATATGTACACATTTTTCTAAGTGGATTGTGTTTAACCCCAAACAAATTGGCTGGATACAGTTCGTGTTAATATCACAAGACATGCCAACATTTCAATAGACACCTGATCCTTCAGAATACGATCTTCGATAGAAGTGTCACAGAGAAATTCTTCTTTTAAATTGTTCCTATATAAAAAATAACGATGAAAATAAAAAATTGCATGTTGAAACTGCGTTGTATATGTGTGCGTGTAACGGAGTTTAAATCTTAGTATGTGTGTTATGCCACCGATACCTTACCTGCACTAAACCTCTACGCCGTGTATCCTCTTGACACAACTGTAGAGTGACACCTAGAACTACCTGAGAAATTTGAAATAAGACACAGACCACATGATTGAATTTCACTTGCTGCCAATACCGACAAAAAGCTTTCAACTACACTATCTTTCACACAAGAGCATTTTCATAGCAGTTCAACACAAGAACACAAGCAGCTTCCAAATTTTCTCTGCCTCAAATCAGCTGCGTGCAGCCAGGCATGTTGGAGATTTACCAATGGTCTGCAATTCGACCTCATCTGAGCATGCTGAAGTGGGCCTTACATAGGGCAGTGCCCATCATGAGCAAACGTCAACAAACACTCCAAAGAAGAGATGGCAATGTTACCAGTGTCAACAAAGTGGTTACATTTACCGAAACTTCGTTTCTTCATGAGGATATACCTTCTGTTAAAAAGGCCTTTACATTTACAGAAACTTCTTTCTTGGTGAGATTGGAGATAATGTGCAAGTTGAAGAAAGTAAAAAGCTTGAGGATAAAAAGTAAGGGGTTTTCGGTGAGGGTTTTGCTTTAAAAAAAAAAACAAAAAAACTATGAATGAAAAGTTCTTAAACTTTGTGAAAAGGTAAATATTTAACAATTATAATATATGTCAATTAGTCAAATTTGTATACATTTCCAATCAATTTCAGCTGTTTTACGTGACTTTCTGATTTGAAATAATTTCTTTAATTGAATAAATTATTGAATTATCTTATAAGCTATATTATTCCAAAAACATCAATCTAATATTATTTTTTATCTATGTATTGTTTACAAAAGTTTGGACATATTGATGCATTATATTACATATTATTACATTAACAATTATTATGACTGGTACATTACATGCATTATATTACATATTATTACATTAACATATTATTACATAATAATATTACATAATATTACATATTCATGACATATTCATGCATTTGAATTTTGAATAAATAACTTTGTTATTGGAATAAATACACAACAAAATTATTTCAATGAATTATGATGTGAAGAGTTGTACATTAAAATAATTTAGGAATTTAAATTATTGATGTAAATTTTTAATTCTTGTTAAGACTTTGTTACTCTCATTAAAGTAAACAAAGAGGAAAGAATTCAGCATTCAGTTGAAATTTCTATCATTTTAAAATATATAAATATGGAAAGAAATTATTATCAATCTTTGTTTACACATAGATTTTAATTTTATATACCTTCGAATGGGATCCATTACTACTGAATAGTGAGTTTAATTCTCGCTAGATACCTCATACTTGCAACTTTGTGTCGCATTCTACCCATCGCAAACGTTTCGGGTAAATATCTACCGTGAAATGAGTGAATATATATTTGTAAAATTTGTTTCGGAAATAACCTGCTCATTTGTGTCACCAAGAAGATCATTTTTTATAAATAATCAAAATAACAGAATTTTATTGTTGCTAAATTTGTGAAAACTCATTAATAATCAGAATTGAGATAGTAATTGCAAAATATTACAAATTCTAAAAAATTAAATTGTTTTTTTCATAAAATATTACAAATTCTAAAAATTAAATTGTTTTTTTTTCATAAAATATTACAAATTCTAAAAATTAAATTGTTTTTTTCATAAAATATTACAAATTCTAAAAATTAAATTGTTTTTTTCATAAAATATTACAAATTCTAAAAATTAAACTGTTTTTTCCCAAAATATTACAAATTCTAAAAATTAAATTGTTTTTTCCTGAAATATTACAAATTCTAAAAATTAAACTGTTTTTTCCCAAAATATTACAAATTCTAAAAATTAAATTGTTTTTTCCCAAAATATTACAAATTCTAAAAATTAAATTGCTTTTTCCCAAAATATTACAAATTCTAAAAATTAAATTGTGATAAACTGTTTTTTTTTCCAAAAAAAGACATTACTTGAATGTTCTTTTAAAAATCTCCTTTAGATTTGTTGTGTAATTTTCTTAAATCTTTATAGTTTATACGATTGGCAATTGCCCCCACCCCCTCATTTATGGTACTACCAGAAAGACAAAATAGCATTCTCATTGATTTTTGTAAAAAAATAGTAAATATTATGAATTGTAATTAAAATCTATTCTGCCTCTTGACACTTTAAATGTGTAATATCTTTATTTTCTAAGTGAATTCACGAAACTCTTGAGACAAGAATTACACGTTGTACATAAGTTATAATTACATGAATTGATGTGAATTTCGTAATTGATTATTTCATAATCTAAAATAATCTTTCTGTTTGTTTGTTTTTTTATTCCATTGGCAAATGAATTCTCCTATACTAATTAGCATCTCATAAAACAAAATTATTCTGAATATATCTGTATACACACTTGTATATGTGTGTACATGTACACACACACACATGCGCGTTTGTGAGCATAAACCTATCCACGCATACACATATACTTAATAGAAAGATTATTCACTAAATATACAAGCAATAGTACCTGGTGTTGTCCACAATAAAATAATATCCTAGTACATTTTGTAGAACAAAAATTTATTCTACAAAAAAATTCAGATTTCTTCCCAAGCATGTACATTTTTAAAAAATCCTACTTTTAAAAGAAAGTTAACTAAAAAAAATCACAAAAAAATTAAAGCATTTCAATTAAAAGTGTCTAATTTATTAAATATTAAAGCATTTCAATTAAAAGTGTCTTTCAATTTAAAATTATTAAGCATTTCAATTAAAAGTGTCTAATTTATAAATATTAAAGCATTTCAATTAAAAGTGTCTAATTTATTAAATATTTAAAGCATTTCAATTAAAAGTGTCTAATTATCAAATATGTGCATTTAGACAGCAATATTCATTTAATTTCAGTAAAGATGATAGAGAAATTAAAGATATTGTCTTTGTTTTTATAAGTAATGATATATGATTGAGACATAACATGTGTGTTTTATGAAAGGACACTAACAAATTTGGTGCCCTTTCATTTGTTCGTTAACCTGCACTAGGTTTTTTTTTTTATTTTTTTATTTTCTGGATGAATGAGAATTGTTTCTTGGATTCACTTAGACTCTCCTGCAGTTTTGGCAAGCCCAACCCCTTTTTATCATATGGGTGCTAGAAGCGTGGCTGCAGTCTACATGTCCTGGGAATGACGCTAAAACTCTATCTGATGTGAGGTTCCAGTTTTGGAGGTTTGGGAATGTGGAGCACCCCTTCATCACGATTGCTCCCGTCCACTCTGACTCGGATGGTAGTACCTGTTAGGGTCCCATCTATGGTTGAATAGAAAAAATGTATTTATAAAAAAATTGTATTATCCATTAAGAATGATTATTTCAAAACTTTATCGGCATTAAATGACCCACTGAGGTTGATATGCCGTAAAACAAAACAAAACAAACCAAACCAATCTCCTGCAGTTTTACAAAGTTTATTTACTTTCTGTACGAATAATTTTAATCAAAAAAGTGTCAAAAAGGGATTATTCTTGCAGAGACCAATTTTATTTACTTTTTGTAAAAATGAAACTTTTTTTATTAATTCTATTTAAAAAGATTCCAAAGTTTCAGGAACGACGTCCCCTCCATGTTGCCCTTCCTCATCACAGGGAAATGTGGATGCAAATTTTATTTGCTTTGTGAATGAATTAAACTTTCCTGATCAATTTTCACCCCAAATTTCCCATACACCCATTGATGTCAAGGGAGTTTTCATCAAGATTGTCCATTAGTTGATGAGTCCTTAGGTAATAAGAAAAACAAACACATATATATATATATATATATTATATATATAATATATGTGTGTGTGTGTGTGTGTGTGTATATTAGGGTGGCCGGGTTAGCTCAGTCGGTAGAGCGTTCGGCTAGAAACCACAAGGTTCCTAGTTCGATACCGGTCCCCGCCAACTCAGCGTATGAGTAGCACAGGGATCTGTGCGGTAAACTAAGGAGCTGATGGTAGGTGTGGCGCTCCACCTCAGATGCTAAAACAATCTCCTTGGTCTAGCGCTATTGAAAAGGGGATAGACTCCCTCGCTGACTGGCTGATACCGACTTTAGGCTGCCCCGTTGACTTTACTTTATATATATATATATATATAAATTGTTGTTATATATTATAATCAAAAAGTAAGTTACAAAAACATACACAACCTATCAAATATCGGACATATTCTGCCCAAATAATAATTCAATGCCTGAAAAAAAATTCATTATTTAAAATTAATTACCTTTTAGACTGGACAAAATAAATCATCAGACAGGTATTTTTTTGTGAAGAAAAAAAGATGTAATATGTATGGCTAGATGAATCATTACATACTTAGACTTCAATTGTATTACAGAAAAATAATGTACTGTATTGTACAGAGAAGTTCTAAAAAATTAGTTTAAATCATGATCATTTTATATATATACGTGAACAATGCGTCAGAAATGGATGGATAACAGATGTATTTCCCATTGAAGTTGGATGCCGGGGATTTATTACCAACTTAACCTGGGCATTTTTGTCTAAACTTTGACTTTCTCCACCAGACAAGAGGAAATGCTTAAAAAAGATTCAGGAGAAAGCTCTAACCGCATCAGCGTGGATATGGCAGTCCTATATTGTGACAACAAACCTACAAAGTCTGGTGGTATCGTGAGATACTGCTGGGGCGCTCTGGGTTAGTGGTAATGATGGTTCGGCCCCGAAACCATGCCTGAACCCAGAGTCATCATCTGATGAAGGCTTTGTTGGTTGCAATGCTACTGTGTAAATAACAGTCATTGTATGAAGATTATATATACATATATATATATATATATATATATATATATATAAAGTAAAGAAATAACAAAAGACTTAGAGATTTAGCATTATAGTCTATTTCAGGGAGACACTTTGTCTAAGCTCTTTTGTTATTTCTTTACTTATACTAGCAAATATATGCACCCTCCGGGTGCAAGTATTTAAGTTTTAATGTAATAAAATATCGTATTAAATTAGAAAGGCTAATGAAACTGAATAAGAATGTAGATAAAAAGATTTTGAACAGAGGGGGTATGATTGAAAAATAGAACAACTTTGAAACTAACTCTTCCATCATTTTCCGTTACTCCCGTCTTTCATTGGTAAATTTTCCTAATTAAACTGTTTAGTTAAAATAGGAAGTAAAGAATAATATTACAGTTATTTCTTCTTGTTAAGGGATTTCTTTTAAGATTTATTGAAGAGATTTTTGCTCATATTCAATAAGATAAAACCAAACAATTAGAAATCAATAATACTAAGCATATATTTATTAAAATCACATTTTAAAGATCAATATGCAAATTAGCCTTCCCATTCACACTGTAAACCTCTATTTTGTTGTATATATAAATACAATTGCATATTATTAGTATGTGGATATGGTCAACAGTGTAAGTAATGTAAAACAATTGTATTAATAACTGAGGTTTAAATAAAAATAAAATCATGGAGAATATGATGTAAATAACTAAAGGAATTGTGACTTGTATAGTAATATAGTTTCGGTTACAGACAGAAAAACACACAATCTCCATTATAATAAGATATTTGCTCTGTGACTGTAACATTAAGAGCACACATTGAGCTCTCAAACTGCGACAGGTTTTTTTAAATAAAACTCTTGTGTTGTAAGGAAGATTTCTTCTCTGGACTTTTGGATTATATATATATATATATATATATATATATATATATATATATATATATATATATATATATATATAGCCGGTGCTATGGTCTGATGGGCCCATTTCAAATCTTTGATATAGGGCCCCCACTCTACCATGTGTCAATTTTCATATAGAATATAAGAAACCTACCGATTTGAGACCCCAAGCAAACTTGGACCCCTCTAGTCAGGGAGTAGTACACACCAACCCTGTATATATATATATATATGTATATAGTTATTGCATCTAAAATTTTCATCATTCAGTGGGAAAAAGATAAAAGTGATAAAAGCATGTTGATATAATCAGAGAAATCAACACTTCATCCTTTCACATCTTCCAGTCGAATGACCGACAGAGGATCTGTGCAGTAAAGTAAGGAGCTCAACCCCCATAAAACCACTACTTTAAAGACTGAAATCCAAAATAACCTTTTTGGCATTAAATGACCCACAGAGGTTGATATGCCATTAAACAGAAACTCAAATATCAATCAAAATGTCAGTTATAAACATAGATATAGTAAAAAAAAATATGGTGATTGCGCCAAAATACAAATTCTAGTGTAGACTGTCCAAGTAAACTAATTTGAATAATTATCATATATATTTACCAACCCCTGCGCACGAGCAGGATGCGACACAAGGTCAATTTTTTAAGTGGAGTTTAACAGGTTTGAATTTAGAGTTTTCCTTCTCCTAGACTGGTTACCTAGCCATGGTTAAAGAGTCCAGTCTGCCCTGCTATTTACCCATAGCTGGAGGGAGAATTGGATTCATACCTTTCCCAAGGGTATTAGCGCTAAGTGAAATACCAACGGCTTCGTCCAAGAATTGAACTCGAGTCCATTTCCTACGACTCTAACCATTAGACCACGCACCTCCTAAATAATAATTCACAAGTCACAAAGGTAGATATGTAATATTAATATATAAAAGTTAAAAAATAAAAAATAAATATAATACAAATAAATGACTAAATTATGTAAATGTAGTTGAAATTTTACAAAAATCTTAAGTTTATATAAGTTAAATATAAATATATGTAAAAAAAACTATTCAATATAAAAAAACTTTAAACACATTTATTAATTATTGAATTTATTAATTTATATTAATTAATTATTATTTATTTAAATATTATATTATAATTTAATTTATATATTTATATATTATATTTAAATATTATTTATATATTTATTTAATTTTATATTTATTTTATTGAATTTATTTATTTTAATTATTGAATTTATTTATTTTTAAATTTTAAAAAACACATTTAATTTAATTTAAATATAATTCAATTAAACACATTTAGATATGTAATATTAATATATAAAAGTTAAAAAATAAAAAATAAATAAATAGAAAATAAATGACTAAATTATGTAGATATAGTGAATTTTACAAAAAATCTTAAGTTTATATAAGTTAAATATAAATGTATGTAAAAAAAACTTTATATTATTCAATATAAAAAAATGAACCTAGTAGATAAGTAAACAAATAAATAAATCATTATATTTATTAAATTGCTTTGTTAAATGTCTTAGTTACCTTTTGAAGATGTAATTTCTTTTTAGGAGGTAAAACATCAGATAATCTTGGTTAAATACTGTTTAAAACCTTTTCAACGATTATTTTAACAAGTTTGGTTAAAATTGGGCCAAAATTAGCAAACTAGATGGACATTTTGGTTTTCGGCTCATATAAATAAAAATGTAAAATATAAATGATTTTTAAATCTATTCATCTAATAAATTATAATTTGTAATTTTCAATATTACTATTTATTTTATTTTTTTATTATAAAAATAGATAAAAAAAATAAAAAAAGAGCTGCTTTCGCCCTTTCATTCATATTTATATTGTTAATGATTCCTCCTCCCTTAATTTTAACAACTGACATAAGAAAATTTTCTTTGATTAGTAAGTAATAATAGGTCAACTCAAATGATGCTAGTAAATTTAGAACTAAACACAAATGTTTAATTCAGAATATTTTCTTTATTAATCTTGTTCTCAGATGTTGCAAAAGAAATATTAATAAACACCTGTTTGCTATTCAATCATCATTTTGAATTGTTAGTAAAAATTAGATCACTTGTTGCAATTCCGGTGAAGTTTTTTTTGTTTTTTTTTTATTTTCACTTATAAAAATCATCTTTTTAATTGTCTTTTCTATATATACATACACATACACATACATATTTATCTTGACCAATCCTTACAATCCAACATTCTGGACTAACACCTGCATTAACATGTAAACACTCCCCATCTAGAGAGAAGAAAATCCACTACCCACCCCCAACCACCCCTGCCCCTACTGACAACCTACTGTTTTCACCATTTTGAAAATGTCCTTCATTGAAGCAAGAACTATATTCAAGTCCTGAAGAAGGTCTAATAGACCGAAACGTTACATCGTCGACAATAAACATCCAGTTTCCATAACATCCCGTGTTTGTCTACTTTTCTCCACACACACACACACACATATATATATATATATATATATATATATATATATAATCATGTTGTGCCAGCTGCACGGATATCCATGACAATCTCTCGCCAACCGTACCTATCTCTCATCGCCCTCGGTAGGTCCTCTGCGTAGCATCTAGTATTTGGGCAGAGCTGGTTAATGTATGTCTTTGTTGGACAGCCCACACATGTGCTGGCTTCCCTAGGAGAATGTCAATTATGATTGCATCCTTGCTTCTCCAGTAGTGTCCAGCATCTCTTATTTATCTTATTCGTATGGTTTGTGTGATATGGTGCAAGTGACCATACAGTTGTTTTCTCGGGGGGGGGGGTCTATGTTTTATTTTAGATTTTATGCAGCATTCTTGTGCAGCTACCATCTATCTTTTTTCTCTAGGCACTTTGTTAGTGTCCAAGTGGTGCAGCTGTACTGTAGCACTGATACAACTACAGCTTGGAAGAATTGTCGGTTTAACATGTCTGTGAGATTTGATTTCCATATGACTGATAATCTGTTTATAGCAGACTATTCCTATGCATTAACATCGCTTTCTGTGGATGAGATATTACTACCTAAGTGAATTGTTCCATTGAGTTTAAGAGTCTGGAGATGTCTCCTTTATTTTTAAAATACATTTCATAAAATTATTTCATCGAATTTCCTTTCCAGACCTCAGGGGGTATTTCATCAAGGCCCACAACCTTTCTATTTTTTTTAGTTTTCTTAGTACTTCATTAAGTGCTTTCATTGTAAATTCTCCTAGTTTAATATCTTGTTGGTTATTCATTATTTTCTGGGTATTATTTTCTATGATTGTGAAAAGTATTAGCATATGAAGGTGCTCAATGCTAAAATAGCAGGGCAGATTTAAAATCAGAGATTGAATATTATGCAGTTAATATTCCGTAACTGCAGTTTCATGCATAATTGCAATTGTCAGACGGTCAAAAATGTTAAAATTAAAAAAAACAAAAAACAGTGGCTTGTTCAGCGTTTATATAACATGAAGCGTGCTCTTGCAATGGAATGTTATTATGCAAAACTTATATTTAAAAAAAATAAACATGTTTAGGTCTTAATGAATGCGGTATGACAGATGAATGTTATTTTCTTTATAGATAAATAGAGGGTGAAAAATAAGGGATTAATTAGGGTAGGGTAGAAAATGACATAATAAAAATTTGTTTAAATGTCTACATTTGGAAACGAATTCACTTCTTTTGTTCAATAAATTTACATTCGTATTTTGAAGAATACACAATTTTTCTTCGATGCAAAGTCCACAGTTGCTCTGGCCACCCTTGTAAGCCTGGGTCTTTTTGATAATTTCCCATTTTATCATAGGTGTTTTGCTCATTGTGTCTTATCCAAACATGTATGGCACATTAAAGACACAAATATCAAATATCTTGCCCTAATGACGGCCATTCTTCTGTATACTTAAAAAAACTTTTTATATTTTTTCTATTATTATTATTTTGTTTCATTTTGTATTTAAAATAATAATAAATAGAATACATTTTGTATAGGGACATCCTCTTGGTCAAAACATGTGTTGGCACTCCAATAAACAATTTTTATCGATTCAACATTTTCTTTCCCTCATTTATTTATTTTTTCAACTTATATATATATATATATATATATATATATATATATATATATATATGTGAAAATAAAATGGAAATTAATCCGACAGTATGAATATGATATATGAAAAAACAAAAGATGTTTACAACTGCATGGGCTCATCATGCAATATATATATATATATATATATAGTTAATTTTGTTGTTATTATTATTGGAGAAACGATTATAAAGTGCTCAATTATTTCTTTAAGAGCTGTATTTATCTATTTATTTATAGTCACCAATACAAAGTTCGTCTTACCAATGGTTTCGGATGTTTATCCGTCATCAGAGACGTTGACTTTTTGAAAAAATTGGACAGTTTTTTAACCCGTGCCTCATGTGTACGCGATCCGTTATTCGTTCTTGCTTTTGCTTTCTTCATTCACCGTCATTCCTATTTGTCGTCATTGAGTCTCGTGTACCTGGTACTGTCGGTTACCACACATCTCCATGATCCTCCCCATTTTTGTCCATCGACATAGGTAACGACCATCCTGGTTTTGGATCTCAACGAAGTAGCCAATTTGTACTTCCTGAAGTGCCTATTATAGAACTGTTCGTTCCGCATGTGCCTCTTAGCCATTACAATCTTCCTTAATTCACCTATTTCTTTCTACTGCTTGCATGTTTGATACTTGTCTTTCATGTTTGGTACTTGTCTCATAGGACCAGAAAATGGTCCTTGATAATTCGTCCATACAGCATTATAACTAGGGACATGCCGAGGTCTTGAACGGGGGTGTTGTGATGGGTCAGCAATGCTTGTGTAGTATGATATTGGCATAGGCGATCATAGTTGTCCATATTGTCAGTGAGTATATGCTTAGCTGTCTTTACGGCTAACTCTGCATGACCATTGCTTTGAGGATGGTAGGCTGATGACGTATGTTTCCATATATCTCAGTTTTTCAGAAACGAGTCATATTCTGGGGACTCGAATGGTGGTCCTCCATCCAAAGAAAGTTCTTCTGGCACACCAAATGTACACAACCAAGTTCTTATCGTGTCACATACAGTTTAGCTCTTTTCCCAATGGCAATAGAACCACCTTCACCCATCCAGTGTATTGATCTGCATATATATGTAGTTACCAACCTCTCCGCACGCTTTATTACAGTTGAGTTTGAACTTACACAACTCTAAGACGTGAAAATCATTGGTTAATAGATTTACTTTCATTATTAAATGTCAATCTTAATTTTAGCATTTTGTTTTTGACACAAAATCTTTAATAAAGAACATTTTTCACCAGGCCTCATTAATCAAATTTAAATTATATAATGATAAATTAGTGAAAATTATCCTGATTTTCCCCTAATAAGTGTCCTACAATTAATAAATCTGTATTGCATATATATATTTACCAACCCCTCCGCACGAGCAGGATGTGACACAAGGTCATTTTTTAAGCAGAGTTCAACAGGTTTGAATTGTTTTCCTTCCCCTAGATAGGTTGCCTAACCAAGGTTAAAGAGCCCAGTCTGCCCTACTATTTATCCATAGCTGGAGGGAGAGTAGGATTCATACCTTTCCCAAGGGTATTAGTGCTAAGTGAAATGCAATTATAACACCCAGGATTTGAATGCGGGGCGACAAGTCCATTTCCCATGACTTTAACCATTACACCACACACTTCCTACTAATATATATATATATATATATATATATATATATATATATATATACACGTGCTTCCATTAATTTTTGCTGTATATGTCAACAAAGCCAACCACAGCTTCCTTGAACAGAAATTCTGGGTCTGCTGATGACATCAACAGTTCCCTTGACTGAGATGGTGCAATCATGTCGCAAGTGCAGTATTGGGCTCTGGTCTGCCTGACTCTAGTTGTCTTGCATTTGCCAGCATACCATTAACACCTTGACGCGTGGAATGGAATGCCTCGAGTATCACTGCCCGAAGTTGTCGGGGTATGAGGGGTTTTGTTTACCTTTGATTATTACACCTTCCAGACAGTATATCTCCTCACGCATGGGCCAGAAAACACAAGCTATGGATGGGAGGTTGTTACATGAGTTAGGGAAGCCATTTTGCACTAGGTCTGCTAAGACCCGGTATTCTTCACCTGTGGCCGTCCCAGCGATGATCCTCTCCCATGTAATAGCGTTCAGGTTTGGGTCACTTTCATACATCAACAAAAAAGCTGCTTCGACTACATTGTCTGAGTAAGCCATGCCCATATTGAGGGGTGCGGCATTGAGTTTCCTGGGGTGGTGTTTAATCTTGAACTTAATGCTCATTCTTTGAAATTGGACAGATGAGAGTTCTTTATGTTTTTGAGGGTTTGATCTCAGAATATTCTCATCACCAGCAAATCAGGGTACCCCAGTATAAACGTTTTCTTTGCTTTTGCTCTCTCTCTATTTTGTATTTATCAAAGATGATATTTTTCGATATCAATACTAGGTTTGAAAAGTCCCATGTCTAAGACCCTGGCTTTATCGAGGCTGGCTCCTAGACAGAAAGAAACATCACCCCTGATTAATTCAATATTGAAAGTACATTTTCAAACTATTTTTATTAAAATATCTGAAAAGAATATGTATTGTATGATGTTCTCAGAAATTGTTCAAATTGAATGAAAATTTCCAAATTAAAATGTCCAAATTTGCCAATCAAAGACAATAACTTTGAGAATAAAAATTATTATTAAAGTCTTCTTTTTTTTTAATAATTAAGTCTATTTTAATATAAATTTTAATATAAATTCAACAAGTTAAAGGGAGATAATTTCTTCATGATAAACTCATCCTCATAAAAATAAGACCCCCATTCATAATTATTTGTACTAGCAAAATAATAAAAACGCCCTCTGGGCGACGTAAAATAAATATTGCCTGGGGAGTTGAAAATTTAATATCAGAGAGTTTGTATCATAAGTAAAGTAAAATCCTCAAATTTATTAAAGGAGTAAAAAATAAAATAAATTTATCAAAGGAGTAAAAAATTAAAAAATTGAAATGGAAACTTAGTTCTGATAACTTTTAATATATATTAAAATAAGATAAAAATATATAGATAGATAATACCAGGTATGTATTAATTAAAACTTGTTTAAAAAACCCAATGAGGACTGTCTAACATTGCATGCTCAAATTTTGAGTGTATTTATTCTACGTTATGACGTTTTAGGTAGTGTGACGTAATCAGTGACGTCGTTTTTGTTACAGACAAAAATCAGAAGCGAATCTCCATTATTAATAGATTTTAAATAAGATATTTTACAGTGTTTATATATAATTACCAAATCCCCTCACAACCAGGATGCGACACATGGTTAATTTCTTAAGCGGAGTTTACCAGGTTTGAATTCAGAGTTTTCCTTCTAGACCGGTTGCCTAACCAAGGTTAAAGAGCCCAGACTGCCCTACTATTAGCCCATAGCTGGAGGGAGAGTAGGATTCATACTTTTCCCAAGGGTATTACCGCTAAGTGAAATGCAATTAGCACATCCAGGATTTGAACTCCGAGCGACAAGTCCATTTCCCATGACTTTAACCATCACACTATGCACTTCCTACTATATAATATATATATATATATATATATATATATATCTGTTTTTTCTCTCTCTTACCTTCTCTCAGCTTCCCTCCAAACCAACCCCCTCTCTCTCTCTCTCTTTCTCTCTCTTCTCTCTCTCTCTCTCTCTCTTGTATTTCATTCTCATTATGAATTTTTTCTCTATTTGTATTTAGTTTCTCTTCACGTTTTTTTTTAAATCTCTTTTTCATATATTTTGATTTCTGTTCTCTCTAAACTTTCTTTCTATTTGGCTTCTTTCCTTCTTTACTTACCTTCTATCTTACTCACATTAAATTCAATATTATCTTTTTTTTTCTTTTTCCTTTTTCTCTTTCTTCTTCTCTCTCTCCTTCTCATCTCTCTCTCTCTCTCTCTCTCTCTCTCTCTCGCTTAATTAAATTTTGGTTCATATTTTGCTCTCTCTCTATCTCTCTTTGTCTCTCACTCTCCCTCTCTCTCTGTCATTTTTCTCTCTCTTACCTTCCCTCCCAACCCTACCTCCTTCTCTGTCTCTGTCTCTCACTCTCCCTCTCTCTCTGTCGTTTTTCTCTCTCTTACTTTCTCTTACCTTCCCTCCCAACCCTACCCCTTCTCTCTCTCTCTCTCTCTCTCTCTTCTCTCTCTCTCTCTCTCTCTCTCTCTCTCTCTCTCTCCCATTCCACAAATTGAAAAAAAATAAGGTCCAAGAATAGCAAACTATCCAAAATGATTCATCAACACAGTTGGCATGAAAGTTGGAATCTAAAGACTCTTCTTCTCAAAAGTCAGGATAATGATAGACCTCACAGAAGAATTGCTCTAATAGACTGTGAGTTGTCATGCAATGACGTTAATATCACAGCTCTTTCAGAAAACCATTTTCCTGATGAAGGTCACCTCATAGAAATATTCCTAGGTTATAGATTCTTCTGGAAGGAAAAGTCAGTAGACATGGTTTGGGTTCTTTGTTTATGGTATATCAACCTCTGTGGGTTATTTAATGCCAAAGCCATCCTTGTAGAAGAACAGTAGTGGTACTATTTAACCTATAGCTGGATGGATGGGTTTGGTTTGGTTTCTTTGTTTAATGCTATATCAACCTTTGTGGGTTATTTAATGCCAAAGCCATCCTTGTAGTGTTGCATACCCTTCTTCTTTACTTACTTCTTACTTCTATTCTTCTTCTGTTCTTCTGACATCTTAAGTTCTTCTAGGTCTCTTCTAACGTCTCTTCTAGCGTCTGGACTTCGTCTTGGGGACTTCGTGTCTGGTCTTTCATTGGGGATTTCTCTTTATCAGGAGCCCTGTGTCATTGGTAGTTTTTAGATAATAACACAAGACTTCAATTTACTTTGATCATATTTTATTCTCGAAATCCCCCACCAGACTACCTGCGCAGATTGAGTCGGAGCGTGTATAACACGACTCACCACCGTCGTGGTTTCTCGCCAACTGACTAAAATCTATTTCTAATCTAAACCGGAAGAGGGTCTTCTCCACCGATTCTCACGGTATCCACCGGAAGAAAGGATCAGGACAGGTCAAGCCCTGTCATTCAAATCCTTCAAGGCCATGGGCTGCAGCTTATAACGGCCATTTTGATTTCTACACTATTGCACATAAATATTAGGTATCTAATAATTATGTAACAGTAGAAGAACACTAGTCATACTATTTAACCCATAGTTGGTGTGGGGGGGAGATGTGGGGATTCGTGCTGATATATAATGAAATATCTCAAAATGCGTATGGTTTGCAAAAGAAAAAAATAGATGAGAAGGTTTGGATTAATATCGTTTATTTAAAATAAACAAAAGCTGGAATTGTTGTGATGGTAATTCCTTTTCGCTGCTTGGTGAAATGAGGCTAGGTGTGGGGTTCAAAGTCAGTTCTGGCTTTGCGTGACGCGAGGTACGGTGTGGGTATAGTATGGTGTGACAAGGTGTGCAGTGTGGGTATAGTATGGCGGCTCCTTGATCCTGCCTGTCGGGTGATGTTCCTTGCGTGGAGGCCCTCGGTCAACTGTCTTCGACTTTAAGTCGGCTTGTTTATATAGCAAAGGATAGGATCCAAAATCCTTTTGAAGTGTTTTGGGGGGAAGTTTTTTTATTGGTTGAAAAACATTAAATCAAGGATATTTTTATTGTTTATAAATTTTGTTTTTCAACCGGAAGTTTTTCTGGAGCCTATGCGTAGAACCATGTTATTTTCGGTCACTTGGTTTTAGGCTACCGTTGAGTCAACATCCGTTTGGGGTCAGCAACTTATGTTTGTTTTGTTTTCTTTTTTAAATTTGTTTTGTTGTTGAGTGGATGTATTGTGTTAGTAAGGATTTTGAATCATAAAAGATATCTTATTTCTGTTATAACACTTGGTATGAAAGATTGGGAGAATATTACCTGTCCTTCAGCTGAAATACTTGTTATATTTTCTTTAGTGATATCATCAGGTTTTAATCGTTTCCGTTTTGTCTTCTTTGGTTTTGATTATAAGTTATTATACTTTGCAACTGTAGGACTCTCCACAGATTCTTTTTCCTTTTTTCTTTTAAATCAAAATTGTGTTGATTTCTGTCTTCTGCCATATTGTGTTGTGGGAATGTATTCCTCATTCTTATATTTAACAAAACAATGAATTGTTTTATTTTCTCTCCAAGTACTGATGTTCTGGCTTTAGGATTAACTCATAGTTGGTGGGGGGGATGTGGGGATTCATGCCTTTCACAAAGGGCATTAGTCCAAAAGTGGGTAATTTATGAGGAAGACTGTCCCGGTCTCCTGCCTCAAAACTTTCTAACGGTGAGTGGTGAAAAACCAACCCCAGCTACAATTGAAGTCCGTAGCCAAAGCAATAGATAGATATGAAGATGACTAGATAGATAGATAGTTTTTTTTTATTTTATTAAAATATAAAAGAATATCTAAATACTGAGATTTTCTTTTATTCATGTTTGTTTAATGTCTTGTTTTTAGTTTAAATAAACAAGAATATCTAAATATTTGGATTTTTTTTATTACTTGTAATTGATTGTTGGAAATAAATATATTAAAATAAAATGAAAATACCGAAAAAAATAAATGTTTTGGATTATTTTATATGTAAGTGAATGTCAAAAAAACAAAAAAAAAAACAAAACGCCCCAAGTTGGTTGTTTTACTTTCAAGTGACACTGCTTCGGCTACGGACTTCAATCGTAGCTGGGTTGTTTTTTCAGCAATCACCGGTAGCAAGTTTTGAGGCAGGAGACCGGGACGGTCTTCCTCATAAATGACCCAAAAGTGAATGTAATAAAACAACTGGAATTTGAACTCACTTATTACAATTGTTAAGAATTAATTTTTCCTGTGAAAATCTAATTGTCTCATGTATCTACAACTTCCTTTACAAAATCAACTTTTTGTCACCATCATTAAATGTTTTATGCTCCTCCCATCATGTTTTTCACTTCTTTGAATTCAATTTCTTATATATAAACACTAGCTAAAGTACCCGGTCCATGACCGGACTAAAGAAAAAATAGGAACACCAAAGAGTGAGTGGCGAGAAAATAAGAGATAGGTATACCCAATTTCGGTTCATTTTTTTAATATCTCATAAAATAAAATAGTTATCGTATAAAAAGACATCGTAAAAAAAAAAATATTTCCCCTAATATATTTTTGTGAAAATCGGACCATTAATTAATTTTTCATAGTATATTTTAAAAATCCTCTTGTCGTAAGTTGTTTTTTGGCTACGTAAAATTTCAGTTGTTTTAATGGTGCAAAAATGAAAACAAACCAAAATTTTTGAGTGAAACGACATTAAACTCAAATGTACACAACAAAGAATAATCTTAAATTAAGCGTTTAACAACTGCTTATCAATAAGAATGAATTATGAGGGAAAATCTCTTTTTATCAAAACTAAAGTAGAGCAAAACTGATACAATAGGATTTTCGGATAATACTTCTTCATCATTATCTGTTTTCGTAATAAAACTGTCTGAATAACTTTACCTAATCTAATAAATTCTATATCACCTTGCTAATAATTTATAATAGCCAAATGACGGTTTGTTGAGTTTTCCTTTCTTATTGAATATATTTATATCTGTGTGTGTGTGTGTGTGTGTGTCTGTCTGTCTGTGTGTCTGTCTGTCTATGTGTGTGTGTTTGTGTCTGTCTGTCTGTGTGTGAGTGTGCGTGTGTGTGTGTCTGTGTGTGAGTGTGCGTCTGTCTGTGTGTGTGTGTCTGTCTGTGTGTGAGTGTGTGTGTGTTATGCTCTTCTGTCTGTGAGTGTTGTGTGTCTGTGTGTGAGTGTGCGTGTATGTATGCATCTGTCAGTGTGTGTGTCTGTCTGTGTGTGTGTGTCTGTATAATATATATATATATCTGTCTATAATATATATTGCTTGGGGTTTAGTATGAATCATTAGGTGTGAAATATAAGAAACTCAGTTTTTGAATGTTACATTTAGTTTTATTTCGTTAAATTTTCAGGAATGTTTTAACCCCTTTCTTTGGAACTGGTAGACTAGTCAGTTCCCAAGAAGGAGTTAAAACATCTCTTATTTTTTACTTTTGCTTTTTGTTTGAGTTTGAATTTGAGTTTTGTTTAACGGCATATCAACCTCTGTGGGTCATTTAATGCCAAAAAGGTTATTATGGATTTCAGACTTTAAAGTAGTGGTTCTATAGAGATAATTGGTTATGTTCTGTTATATTTTGTTGAAAAGGTTGCTTTTTTTTATAAAATTTAAAATGTTTTCAGGATTTGTATTCTTAAAGATGTCTTTCAGGTTTCTAGCTTGATAGTAATTTGCGCGGATATGTTTAAGTCTGTTATAATTTAGAAGGATATGCTTGGTTGTAAGTTGTACTTTGCATGTTGGGCACACTGGGGCATCCTCCCATTTTAACAGGTACGAATGGGTAATGTGGGTGTGCCCAATACACAATCTGGCGAGTATTACTTCTTCTCTTCTAATACTTCTGTGGCCTGTCGGCCACTCTCCAATAACTTCTTGTACTTCGTGGAGTTTGTTTTGAGTCAGATTAAAAAATTATTTTCTACTTCTTTTCTTTGCTCATTAAATATTTTATTTTAATTACATTTATTTCTTTTTTTTTTTTTTTTTTACTGTTTTATTTTTTGAATTCAACTTTCATTTGATTTTTTTTTTTTCCCCTATTTATTTCACTTTGCATAATTTATACTTTCTTTTTATCCTCTTTGTTTTTTCTTTATCCATTTTTTCTCTTATTTCTTTTTTGACAAATTGATTTTTTTATTTGAAATTTAAAAGGACACATTTCAGTCTTGCTAAATATTACAGTAAATTTACATTTCAACAGCATTGATCTCAAAATCTGCACTAATTCCTCCATTCATAACACTGGTTTACAAAGAAATTGAGGCAAGCACAAAAATAACTTTTTAACCTAATTTGGGGGTGCAGCTGAATTCAGATTTAATGTTGAGGTTACTTCCAATGCATTTATGTAGTAAAATTACTTCCAATTATTTATGTAGTACTTCCAATGCATTATGTAGTAAAAATCAGTTCCAATGCATTTATGTAGTAAAATCAGTTCCAATGCATTTATGTAGTTCCAATGCATTTATGTAGTAAAATTACTTCCAATGCATTTATGTAGTAAAATCACTTCCAATGCATTTATGTAGTAAAATTACTTCCAATGCATTTATGTAGTAAAATACTTCCAATGCATTTATGTAGTAAAATTACTTCCAATGCATTTATGTAGTAAAATTTATTCCAATTTATGTAGTAAAATCAGTTCCAGTGCATTTCTGGACATTGCTTACAAAGAAATTGAGACAAGCACAAAAATAGCTGTTTTAAAATTTGGGGGTGCTGCTGAATCAGTTCCAATGCATTTTATAGTAAAATACTTCCAATGCATTTATGTAGTAAAATCAGTTCCAATGCATTTATGTAGTAAAATTACTTCCAATGCATTTATATAGTAAAATTACTTCCAATGCATTTATATAGTAAAATTACTTCCAATGCATTTATGTAGTAAAATTCACTTCCAATGCATTTATGTAGTAAAATCATTCCAATGCATTTATGTAGTAAAATCTTCCAATGCATTATGTAGTAAAATCACTTCCAATGCATTTATGTAGTAAAATTACTTCCAATGCATTTTATGTAGTAAAATCACTTCCAATGCATTTATGTAGTAAAATCACTTCCAAACTTCCAATGCATTTATGTAGTAAAATCACTTCCAATCATTTATGTAGTAAATCACTTCCCATTTATGTAGTAAAATCACTTCCAATGCATTTATGTAGTAAATTCAGTTCCAGTGCATTTCTGGACATTGCTTGTTAATTACACTGGTTTATAAAGAAATTGAGGCAAGCACAAAAATATCTGTTTTAACCTAATTTGGGGGTGCAGCTGAATTCAGATTTGAAATCTGTTTTTACTCATCACCTCTAGTTTTTTTAGATATGCATACTGTACATTTTGTACACATACTGTACATAAAGGTGTATACACATTTAGGGTTAATTTCTAATATTGTGTGACTTATGTCTTCTTTTTTAGTTATTATGCAATAAATGTAAGTGATAGCATTACATTATATATATATATATAGCTATATATCAAGACGGAAACATGTGGTGTAATGGTTAAAGTCTTGGGAAATGGACTCATCGCGTTTGCTTTACAAGATCTTTTAAGGAGTTTTAATTCATGTCCCCTTGTATAGATATTTTGTGCAATGTTTAGTAGGTCAGAGTTCGTTGAATAAAAACCATGCATGTATTTGTAGGCTTCAATCATATCCCCTCTTATACATCGGAAAACCAGACTTGGTAAGTCAATGTTCCTAAGTCTTTCTTCATACGAATAGGGATTTTAAATAATTCACTAGGAAAGCAACCAATAGAATTAATTCCCATAGCCAAAGAAGGGCAGGGGGTGTTTCGGCACTTTCTTTTTAATCAAAATAAAAAAAATTTTAAAAAAGTAAATAAATAAATAAACTGGGTTATTATTATGAAATGAAATGAAATTTATTGTGTACAGTGTATGTGGGGAGTGGCATCAGGTATAGTGTCGGCCGACTACAGGAAGCATGGAGGCTTTGAAAGACTCAGTGCTTCGGCAGCCTACAACAGATGCGGGCAGTTTATTCCATGTCTCCGCAACTCTGAGCGTGAAAAAATGTTTGCTAAAGTCATGTGAGCAGTGCTGTTTTCTGACTTTGTAGGCATGCCCACGTGTATTAGAAAGATGGAGATCAAAAAGGTGCTCAAGGTTGCTGTTGTTAAGATGATTAATGACCTTATGAGCATTTACCAGGTCAGTGCCAGACGCCGAAGTTTCAATGAATCCATTCCCAGGGCAGCGAGTAATACAATTGCATGTTATTAGTATGTAGATATGGTCAACAGTACTAATAATGTAAAACAATTTTATAAATAATTGAGGTTTGAATAAAAATAATAATCATGGAGAATGTGATGTAAATAACTAAGGAATTGTGACTTGAATAGTATATAGTTTCGGTTACAGAGAAACAATTTCCATTATAATAAGATCATTACTCACTTTTTTGGACAGGGCAATGTTTGAGGAGTGTGATATGTCATTGCAAGAAATAAAAAGAAAGAAAAGAAAAACTTTCAGAATTATATATATATATTATTGAACCGAAACAAAGATTTACAGAATAGGCATATATAGCATAAAGTTTATTCCCCCAGTACACACACAAACTGTCCCCAACACATTATTGGAAGAATAATAATTATATTGACTCCCAGTGGAATACAACCCATACTAGAACAAATCCTTAAACCTCTTCTACTTCAGGTAGGAACCTGGAGCGAATGATAAATCAGGTTTTCACTGTTGCTATAATTTTTTATTATTATTATTTCTTTTCTTTTGAGTTTTCACATCAGCATTAGCTGATGGTCTTTCACTGGAGTCTGAGTGACAGCAAGTCTCCTCAGGTCTCCAGGACTCTTCTGAGTATTCTGGCAGATTGCAGCATTGCAGTGTTTGAATGGTTTCAATCCTTCCTTTGATATCCAAACTTTCCAAACCCTTTTCCAATCCTTTTGGGACCGTTCCAAGTGCACCAACTACAATTGGTATCACTTTCACTTTCATATTCCATAACTTTTTCAGTTCTCTGGCAAGGTCCAGATATTTGTCCATTTTTTCATTTTCCTTTAGCTTCACCCTGTGACCTGCTGGCACTGCAAAATCCACCAGTTGACAAGTTCTTTCTTTTTTGTTTATCAACACTAGGTCTGGTCTTCTTGCTGGGATAAGATGATCCGTTTTTATTTCAAAGTCCCAGAGAATTTTATGTGTTTCGTTCTCAAGAACAGATTCTGGTTTATGGATATACCATTTCGTTGTATGGTCAAAATTAAATTTTTTGCATAATTCCCAGTGGATCACCTTCCCAACCCAGTCGTGTCTTGTTTTGTACTCTCGTTGTGGTAGTTTGCAGAGTATATGGTTTACAGTCTCATCTCTATTACCACAAAGTCTACATTTACTATTTCGTTGGGTCTTATCAATTTTCGCTTTGATAAATAGTAAAATTATTATTATTATTATAATTATTATTATTGTTGTTGTTCACTAGTAGAAACCATAAAACCGTGCAAACAAATTAATATTATTAAATCTATATATCAATACTCGTGTTCCTTAATTGTACGACAGCTATGATCTTGTAACACACCCTTTGGTTAAAGATGAGAAAAGATTCATTTAAAAAAAGATTCATTTAAAAAGATTCATTTAAACTTTATTGGTCATAGTAATGACCCAGTTTTCTCTTGAATTATGAATCTGGTTTTTGCTGTTGCTTTTCTAATTTACACAAGTCAAGGCCTTCCGCTATGATATATCGACCCATAGTCTGCTTTTATAAAAGACATGCTGATTTTCTGATTTATTTGCATTAGGTCTGAGATTTCAAAGCTCCAAACTATTGCAGAATATAGAATAGCATTTGTAGCTAGCATTGGGAGAAAACTATAAATTCCGAGAGTCGTTTACGGAATTTGGTTAAAGAAATTTTTGATTCTCCCTAATTGGGCTCTCGCTAATCCCCCCTTTTAATCCTTAGATTCTACAAGATTAAAGCTTTTATCTTGGAAGACTGTCTTCCTAGTGGCCTTGGCTTCTGCTGCTAGAGTAGGTGATTTGGTTTGTTTTGTTTTACGGCATATCAACCTCAGTGGGTCATTTAATGCCGATAAAGTTTTGAAATAAATCAATTCTTAATGGATAATACAATTTTTTTATAAATACATTTTCCTATTAACCCATAGATGGGACCCTAACAGGTACTACCACTCCGGGTCAGAGTGGACCAGGGAGCAATGGTGATGAAGGGGTGCTCCACATTCCCCAAACCTCCAAAACTGGAACCTCACCATCAGATAGAGTTTAACGTCATTCCAGGACATGTAGACCTGCAGCCACCGCCTTCTAGCACCATATGATAAAAAGCGGGTTGGGGCTTGCCATAAGGGCAATAGGGTTGGGAAATCATATAGGTGCTAGGGCTGACTGTGACAGCCGATTGATCGGAGGGCTGCTCCTCTCCGACCGCCCGTTTAGCCAGATAGCCAAAGAGAGTAGGTGATTCTAAGGCATTCTCTCTCTTGTGTGTG
>CM042168.1:1323107-1353107 GCA_023376005.1 Doryteuthis pealeii
AATAATTATATTGACTTCCCAGTTAATTACAACCCATACAGAACAAATCCTTTAACCTCTTTCTACGTTCAGGTAGAAACTGGATCTATATTAAATCAGTTCACTGTTGCTATAATTTTTTTATTATTATATTTCTTCTTTTTGAGTTTCCACATCAGCATTAGCTGATGTCTTTCACTGGATCTGAGTGACAGCAAGTCTCCTCAGGTCTCCAGGACTCTTCTGAGTATTCTGGCAGATTGCAGCATTGCAGTGTTCTGAAATGGTTTTCAATCCTTCCTTTGATATTCAAACTTTCCAAACCCTTTCCAATCCTTTTGGACCGTTCCAAGTGCACCAACTACAATTGGTATCACTTTGACTTTCATATTCCATAACTTTTTCATTCCTGGCAAGGTCCAGATATTTTGTCCATTTTTCATTTTCCTTTAGCTCACCCTGTGACCTGCTGGCACTGCAAAATCCACAGTTGACAAGTTCTTTCTTTTTTGTTTATCAACACTAGGTTTGGTCTTCTTGCTGGATAAGATGATCCGTTTTTATTTCAAAGTCCAGAGAATTTTATGTGTTTCGTTCTCAAGAACAGATTCTGGTTTATGCATATACCATTTCGTTGTGTGGTCAAAATTAAATTTTTTGCATAATTTCCAGTGGATCACCTTTCCCAACCCAGTCGTGTCTTGTTTGTACTCTCGTTGTGGTAGTTTGCAGAGTATATGGTTTACAGTCTCATCTCTATTACCACAAAGTCTACATTTACTATTTCGTTGGTCTTATAAATTTTCGCTTTGATAAATAGTAAATTATTATTATTTTATAATTATTAATGTTGTTGTTCAATAGTAGAAACCATAAAACCGTGCAAACAAATTAATATTATTAAATCTATATATCAATACTCGTGTTCCTTAATTGTACGACAGCTATGATCTTGTAACACACCTTTGGTTAAAGATGAGAAAAGATTCATTTAAAAAAAGATTCATTTAAAAAGATTCATTTAAACTTTATTGGTCATAGTAATGACCCAGTTTCTCTTGAATTATGAATCTGGTTTTTGCTGTTGCTTTTCTACATTTGACACAAGTCAAGGCCTTCCGCTATGATATATCGACCCATAGTCTGCTTTTATAAAAGACATGCTGATTTTCTGATTCATTTGCATTAGGTCTGAGATTTCAAAGCTCCAAACTATTGCAGAATATAGAATAGCATTTCTAGCTAGCATTGGGAGAAAACTATAAATTCAGAGTCGTTTACGGAATTTGGTTAAAGAAATTTTTGATTCTCCCTAATTGGGGCTTAGCCTTTTTTCTAAGGGCTCTCACTAATCCCCCCTTTTAACCCTTAGATTCTACAGGATTAAAGCTTTTATCTTGGAAGACTGTCTTCCTAGTGGCCTTGGCTTCTGCTGCTAGAGTAGGTGATTTGGTTTGTTTTGTTTTACGGCATATCAACCTCAGTGGGTCATTTAATGCCGATAAAGTTTTGAAATAGAATCAATTCTTAATGGATAATACATTTTTTTATAATACATTTTTCTATCTAACCCATAGATGGGACCCTAACAGGTACTACCACTCCGAGTCAGAGTGGACCAGGGAGCAATGGTGATGAAGGGGTGCTCCACATTCCCCAAACCTCCAAAACTGGAACCTCACCATCAGATAGAGTTTAACGTCATTCCAAGGACATGTAGGCCCGCAGCCACCGCCTTCTAGCACCCATATGATAAAAAGGGGTTGGGGCTTGCCATAAGGGCAATAGGGTTGGGAAAATCATATAGGTGCTAGGGCTTGACGTGACCAGCCGATTGATCGGAGGGGGCTCTCTCCGACCGCCCGTTTAGCCCAAGATAGGGCCAAAGTAGAGTAGGTGATCTAAAGGCTTTATCTCTCAGGGAGTCTAATCTTAGGCTGGTTTTTGACTTTTACCGAACTTAAAAAATTCTTGCCAAGTGTTTGAAGAAAGCTTGATCACCTTGGGTTATTCCAGTTTTTATAAAATCTACAGATGACCCTGAGGACCACCTGTGTCCTTGTAATTGTCTGAGAGCATACATGGAATGCACCTTAGCAAAAAATAAAGTTTTTACTTTAGAATGTGTAACCTTATGTAACATATTATTCTGCTTGTTTTCATTTTAATTAAATCTTTACCTATATGATTTTCCCAACCCTATTGCCCTTATGGCAAGCCCCGAACCCTTTTTATCATATGGGTGCTAGAAGGCGGTGACTGCGGGTCTACATGTCCTGGGAATGATGTTAAACTCTATCTGATGGTGAGGTTCCAGTTTTGAAGGTTTGGGGAATGTGGAGCACCCCTTCATCACCATTGCTCCCTGGTCCACTCTGACCCGGAGTGGTAGTACCTGTTAGGGTCCCATCTATGGGTTAAATAGGAAAATGTGTTTATAAAAAAAAATTGTATTATCCATTAAGAATTGATTTATTTCAAAACTTTATCAGCATTAAATGACCCACTGAGGTTGATATGCCGTAAAACAAAACAAAACAAACAAACAATTAAATCTTTAGAATATTTAATTAAATTGAATAAAACAGTAATTATTAACAAGTTTGTATACATTTTTGGTTCACCCTGTACCTAATCCTCTACAATGTCTGCACATTTTTTATATTCAATAAAATTCTATAAAGTTACTTTTCATATGGAAAAATATATTATTGAGTAATGGTTTATAGTTGTAAGATTCAAAGGTTATGACAAAGTCATAACTCGTTGGAACGCAAACAAACTCCGACACAGGTTGAGGGACAAAACATTTTATATAACAGCACATGGATATGACGAGATACATAAAGTACATAGATACATATACAAGAGTAGAGATAATAACACATTCATGAATGGTAAAATACAAGATATTTAGGTATCAAAGAGATACCTAAATGTACATAAAAACGTAGTTACGGATACATGACTAAAGGATAGTCATATATCGTATAAGAGACTTACTAGCAGTGAGTGGTCAGTGTTAAGGGCCGAAGCCCCAACAAGAAAGGGGTAGTCATAAGACTACCTCATTGTGTCTCGTAGGTCGAGCAGCAGGCAAAGAGGAAGAGAAGTTCAAATCAGCCGCTTAAATACACGAGGCCCCTAGCGGGAACCAGCGACACTAAACAAGCAGACAACTCCCCAGGCAAATACGAAAATAACTCCTACATAGTAAAATGTACATTTTGAGGATGTTGTTTGTATGTAATCTTAGATAATAATTTATGAAAATTTTGTGAAATTCCATTTTATTGAATAAAATAATTTGATTGAATGAAATGTTAAGGTAAGATAGAAAAAAAACGATCACGGAAATATATTTCTTTCTTTTTTTTTATTCCACAGATTTTCCAACTTTTTCTGTTCCTCTTTTTTGATTTTTAAGACTATAGGGATTGGCCCCTATATTTTTATAGGGATTGGCCCCTATATTTTTATTGCATGTGGAATTGAATAAATTAAAATAATTAAGTTATCTTAAACAACTAGTTTTACAATTGTATGTCATGAGTTTAGAATTAGGTAAACAAAAGAGAATCGAATGAATATTAGTTAAGAAATATTTTAGAAACAATAGAAACAATGGTTTAAATTCCATGGGAAAATATGTACGCCATCGGAATGTACCAAAATCATTCGATATTGCATCATTGCAAATCACCTGATATTTGAGGAATATTTTAGCTTAATGATCATGTAGACAATTACAAAGGAGAATTATAAAAAGACCCTTTTAGCTGAAAGACAGACAGACAGTGGGAGCTTACGCTCTTCCCGACTCGACAGAGTTGGGGCGAATGCCTTCTAACTTGACAGTAGGAGCGAAAGTTCTCCCCCAACATCGACACAATGGGGAGAAGTCGCTGCCCGAAGACACAAAATGATATATCATCTCGTATTTTCGTTTCAATTTTCTCTATCTCGCTCAACAACAACAAATTTCAATCACAAGTTACAATCACAGACAAAACTGCTACCATCGCACAAATATAAACAATACATGTCACACTTGTCACACACAACTACGTACAGACACATACAGTCTGCTACACCGCTGAAAGAACAATTGAATATACCAATTAACTCTTAACATCCTGTTGAGAATTTTCTAAGTCAAGAGCCCCATTCCTCTAAGGATTTATAAAAAAAAATGTCTAAAAATGGCCTTTTCATTTAAAGTTATGTCATTTCCCTTAAATCAAAAACTTCTAAATCTGTTTAATATTACATATTACAAAGGCTATCATTTGGGGTAGATTAGAAAAATGAATGTGACTTCCGGCCAGGTGGAATGAGGTGGTATAGGATGCTAAGAGTTAAGATAGACTAAAATAAATAAAAAAATCCAGTTTTGAGAGTGAATGAATTGAACATGAAAACCTCAAGTGTCAACTTCAAAAGGTATACACCTGTCATATTGGTGAGAACACGGAGGGTTGGAAATGTCAAACATGTGTTGGATTCTGCTTTGTAAGGCTGGATATGCCAATCATAGGAAATCTCATTATTTTTCTAAAATGTTCCTAAATCAAAATAATGACATTCATTAGCATTAGTTAATATTTTTTTTTAAATTCTAGCAATCTGTTTCATTAAGATAGACTAAAAAAAAATAAAAATCTAGACTTCTAATGAAAATACAAAAGTACTTGACCAAAATACACTTGAACTATAACCAGAATAATTTTCCAGGTTTCTGTTGAAATCAGAAACAAAAATCTCTAAATAATAGAATTGCTGGGGGGGGGGGAAGATCATTGAGAGAAAGACAAACAAAAATGACTTACGATGCAGAAAAGCTGAACCATGTGAAGATTTTATCAATGCATAAAAGATATTGTAAAGCTGTTTACCAAAGTCTGTCACCCCTGACATTATTGCCACAGATTAATGTCACTGCCACCTGTCACACCATTTAACATTCTCTCTCTCTCTCTCTCTCTCTCTCTCTCTCTCTCTCTCTCTCTCTCTCTCTCTCTCACTCACTCACTCACTCACTCACACACTCTCTTTCTTTCTTTCTCTCTCTCTCTCTATCTCTCTCTCTCACTCTCTCATTATCTATCTCTCTCTCACTCACACTCTCTCTTTCTTTCTCTCTCTCTCTCTCTCTCTCTCTCTCACTCACTCTCTTTCTCTCTCTCTCTTCTCTCTCTCACTCACTCTCTCTCTTCTTCTCTCTCTCTCTCTCTCACTCATTTTCTTTCTTTCTTTCTCTCTCTCTCTCTCTCTCACTCACTCTCTCTCTTTCTCTCTCTCTCTTTCTTTCTTTCTCTCTCTCTCTCTCTCTACCTTTCACTCTCTTTTCCCCTCTCTTTTCTCACTCACTCACTCACTCACTCACTCACTCTTTCTTTCTATCTCTCTCTCACTCTCTCTCTCTTTATTTCTCTCTCTTTCTTTCTCTCTCACTCACTCACTCTCTCTCTCTCTCTCACTCACTCTCTCTCTCTTTCACCTCTCTCTCCCTCTTCTTTCTCTCTCTCTACCTCTCACTCTCTCTTCCCCTCTCTTTCTCTCTCTCTCACTTCTCTCTCTCTTTCTCACTCACTCACTCTCTCTTCTCTCTCTCTCTCTCTACACTCCTTCCCCCCTCTCTTTTTCTCTCTCTCTCTCTCTCACTCACTCACTCTCCCCCACTTTCTATGTTATCTGTTTTCAAGGTGATGATGATGATGATGATGCTGACTTTTCTAAGCGTATCAATTGATTTTCTTAGCTAAAAGATCATGGTTGAACAATTTCAACAAAAGATAACTAAAATGTTCCAAGAAAATTCCTGCTATATTCTAATGAGATTATGTTTTTGGTTAATATTGGATTACACCAATTTTTTTGGTTAATATTACAATTTTGGTACCAGCCTTATATGGAGAAAAGCTCATAAGTATGGACTAAGTCACTGAAATTGTATTACAGCTGATATTCTATTATGTTTTTTGACTAAAACTACATAAATGAAATTGGTACAATTATATTACATATACAAATGAATAAAAAGACACACAGAAAATAAATAAAAATCTTAAAGAAAATTGATTAAAAATTCTGACAAGTTTTAATTTGATCTGTCTGTGTGTTCTTCTAAATTCAAGAGAGTCCACTGAAAAGCCAAATCAAAACTTTTCTGATTTTTTTAATTTATTTATTGATTTCTCATTTCTGAACTTCTTGTAAATCTCTTTCTAATCTAAACCGGAAGAGGGTCTTCTCCACCGATTCTATGGTATCCACCGGAAGGAGGATCAGGACTGAGGTCAAGCCTTGTCATTCAATCCTTCAAGGCCGCCGGCTGCAACTTATAACAGCCATTTTGGTTTCTACACTACTGTACATAAGTATTAGGAATCTAATAATTATGTAACATTTTGCGGAAAACAAAAATTCTAGTCAAACTAAAAATTAGAATTTGCTCTTATTCAAAAAACTGTAGACTTATTTATAACTCAACAAAATGAAAAGGATATTGAGAATGAAACCAATGATTGTATTAGGTTGTTACAAAAATAATGGCCGATTGAAGTGCTCAGTTTTGAAATGTCATTTTAACATAGAAATTGTTGTTTATTTCAGGTGAATTTTTGCATATATAATAATTAATGTGTGCTCAAAAATAAAATGTAATTTATTTTCAGATAGAAAGTATTTTTGAAAAATAGGGGCCTTCAAAGATGAACATGCCTAAACATGATCTTCGCCTTCTTATGTTGCATGAGTTCAAGCTTGGGCACAATGCCCCCGAAACTGCTGCCAATATCAACAAAGCATGGGGAGATGAATCCACAAGTGATCGGACTGTACGAAGGTGGTTCCAGAAATTCCGCAGTGGAGATGAGAGTCTTCAAAATGAAGAAGGTAGAGGACGGACATGTCTTGACAATGAACAATTGCAGGCAGTTGTTGAGCAAAATCCACGACAAAGTGTCAGAGAAATGTCTCAGACAACCGTCGTAAAGGATCCACTTTTCGTCACGAGTGACTATTCGATCAAGAAAGGGGTCATTGGTGTTACGCAAACTAAGCATCGAGCACACTTCAAACCGCCTAAGTTTTTGGTGCTCATTGAGCTCATGAGGAACCCATTTATCGAGCTTTTTCACCTTTCCAATACTCTGTAAATGTTGCAATGCTGACACCAAGTGTCTGAGACATTTCTCTGACACTTTGTCGTGGATTTTGCTCAACAACTGCCTGCAATTGTTCATTGTCAAGACTGCATGTCCGTCCTCTACCTTCTTCATTTCAAGACTCTCATCTCCACTGCGGAATTTCTGGAACCACCTTCATACAGTCCGATCACTTGTGGATTCATCTCCCCATGATTTGTTGATATTCCCCAAGAGGACGTCACTTATGAGTTCGTCCTTGCTTCTCCAGCAGTGTCCCGCGTGTCTTGTCTGTCTTACTTGGATGGTTTGGGTGATATGTGGCAGGTGGTCGTACAGCTGTTTTCACGTAGGGTGTTGTTTCCACGTCTTGTTCGGGATCACATGCAACATTCTTGTGCAGCTCCCATCTAGTTTATTCTCTAGTCGCTTAGTTAGGGTCCAGGTGGTGCAGCCATACAACAGTACTGACTCGACAAATCAATAATAAAATTACAAAATTAGATTTCAGGCTTCAAATTATCACCACCAAATTGTTTTACTAGATAAAAATGTTGGTTAAAGTAAAAAGTGATATAGTTTTGTTTAATAGAAGATATTTGCAAGCAACACCATAGTTGACTCATCCAGATGTCTATCCAGATGTCTAGATATTATCACTTTATTATAGAAGTTGTTCAGCTGTGTGCATGCCTCCATCTAAACATTTTATTTAACAAGAATGAAGTTTCAGTTTAGATACGTTTGATACGTTTGAATCACTTCCAGATATACAAACATTACCCGCCTAGTCAGCTGTGGCTGTAGAATATACCGACTGCACCTCCGCAGAGGGGTAAAATTCATCCTATGGAGCCACCTATTGGTCCTGTTAGGCGACCCGTGATGCTTAAAGATGAAATCCTTGTGGAACACTCCACTTTGGCCCTTACATACTCTAGCACCTATATGATTTTCCCGATTCTGTTGCTCTCATGGCAAACCAACTTTATTTAATACTAGCAAATATATGCACCCTCCGGGTGCAAGTATTTTAGTTAAATTTTATAATAAAATATGATATTAAATTAGAAAAGCTAATGAAACTGAATAAGAATGTAGATAAAAAGATTTTGAACAGAGGGGGTATGATTGAAAAATAGAACAACTTTGAAAATAACTCTTCCATCATTTTCCGTTACTCCCGTCTTTCATTGGTAAATTTTCCTAATTAAACTGTTTAGTTAAAAGAGGAAGTAAAGAATAATATTACAATTATTTCTTCTTGTTAAGGGATTTCTTTTAAGATTTATTGAAGAGTTTTTTGCTCATATTCAATAAGATAAAACCAAACAATTAGAAATCAATAATACTAAGCATATATTTATTAAAATCAATTTTTTAAAGATCAATATGCAAATTAGCCTTCCCATTCACACTGTAAACCTCTATTTTGTTGTATATATAAATACAATTGCATGTTATTAGTATGTAGATCTGGCCCACGCCAGGGGTCCAGTGGCTTCGGCCCTGGATCTTTACGAGTTAATAGCGTCGATCCCAGGGGGCTATCCCCCCAGGCAACACCTGCCCCCTTGATTTAAAGGGGCAGGGCTGGGTTTATTGCCCAGTTCCTGAGGTGCCCCCCTTGAGGGGGAATGCCAACGGGATCGACGCAATTTTTCACCTGCCACTCCATGAGCTTTGGCTTGTGGGTGGTCCCACGTTAATAGGGACTTTGTGCCTGACCCGTACAAGTGGGGTACGCAGTAAATACTATGTAGATATGGTCAACAGTGTAAGTAATGTAAAACAATTTTATTAATAATTGAGGTTTAAATAAAAATAAAATCTTGGAGAATGTGATGTAAATAACGAAAGGAATTGTGACTTGTATAGTAGTATAGTTTCGGTTACAGACAGACAAACCTACAATCTCCATTATAATAAGATATGTGCTAGAAGGCAGTGGCCGAGGTTCTTAGTGTTTTGGATATGACGTTAAACTTAACTAGGAATAATTAACTCATACAAGATGAATGGTGGAATGAGAATAATTTATCCTTGTGGATTGAATAAAGGGTTTGGTTTTAAAATTCATAAAAGGTTTTATTTTCAAGGCCTCCCACAGACTAACATAAAGTCTTTTTAATATGGGGAGCCATGCACTAACTGAAGCTCATTCAATGTAAAAAAAAAAAATGCTTGGTCCCATTGGTATTTCCTTTCAGGGGTGCCTCAGCCCTTACCCCTTTTAGGCGATGGGGTAGGTAAAGCCAACTGGGACCATGTAATTCATTTTGACCTCACTTATATGTCCAGGGCCAAGTAAGTCTTTACAAAATTCCCAAAAGGAACTAAGCCAAACACCTGGGTAGATCAGAGTGGGTGAGTCCCCAGATTGGGTGAGTCCCCAGAGTGGGTGAGTCCCCAGAGTGGGTGAGTCCCCAGACTGGGTGAGTCCCCATATCTGTAGTAGAGGCCATGATTATAACAACCAAAATAAGAACACTAAGTACAAAAACATAACCAATCTTTTGATTTTCTCAGCATCTTTCTCATTTTCTTGTTTCTTTTTTGTCCATCCATACCTTCTACCTCTGGGTCATTCCATGTCAAAACACCAGCAAAAAGTTGAAATCTGCACCCACCGACACCGAATTGAAAATCCTGCACGTACATAGGAAAAAAACTCCAAACTTGGCAGGTTCATATCTTCTAAAGTAGACTTTGCCCCCACACAAAATTCTTTGATGAACTTAGGCAGACATAGTAGATGTTAAGAAAAAAATATTATGAAAATTGAAGAGGTCACATTTTCGATAGACTGACCGTAAGCTACATAGGTGAAAAGTTGTTGATTTTGGAGTCTTGCATTTGGGTGGGGAAAATAAGATTTTCTATCAGGTATAGGGTTAAAATAGTTGGATATTTGGATTCTACAGTCCTTATTTGCCTTACATACCAAATTTCAGAAATATTGAATGTATGAAAGTATTTTTAAAAAATTTAAAAAGAAAAACTTAGATTTTGCAACACTGCACAGCCTTAATTTTGAGGCAAAATAGCAAAATTATATCCCCCCACTCTAAAATCGGAACGATAAGGTTTAAGACAAAATAATTTGGCACACTTTCCTAACTCATGAAGGGGAACATTTGTGCCAAATTTCAAGTAATTCGGTGTCGGTGGGTGTAACGCCCTGGTGAATTGACATGGACTGACCCCTCTATTTATTCTTTCTTTTTTGTTCATACATACCTTCTACCTCTATTTATTCTTTCTTTCCATACGTCTCAAATCTTTTTTCATTTAATATTTCTTCTATATTTTCTGTATCTTTTCTAATTCTCTCTCTCCATTTTCTATTTATTCTTGCTCTAATTTCTTAAATAGATTAATTTTCATTTTGTCTCTACAATTAAAATTAGAGTTTTAGAAATGTTTAATTATATCACGCTAAAAAAAGATACTTAAATGTTGTTTTCTTATTTTATCAGTTTATCCTTCTTTCTACCTTATCATAATATTTATTATTATTCACTTTTTTTTTTCATTCTCTTTTCTTTCCTATTCTTTCCTTTTCATTACATTATGCATTCATTTCTACTCTTTTTTTCTTTACCCATCTTTCTATCATTCTCCTCTTCATTTTTTTTCTTTTCATCTTCTCTGTTTTTAGTTTCCTTGGTTTCCATTCCCCCCTCCTCCCTCTCCTCCCCCTCCTAATCCTGTTTTACTTCGACTTTTGCCTGATTTCCACTGAATGGTTATTGATCTGCTGGCTCTTAGAGATTCTCCAGCATTCTCTTGTAAAGAAAGAAAAACCTCTTTGCATCAAGATGCTAATATTGCTTGTGCCGAAGCAGAAAGTATTACATATTTTTCAGGGGTTGGTGCGTTGGTTGGGATGCTGCTTTTTTGTCATTTAATACACTTTCTACAGCAAACTCATTCTGAATACACATCTCCACAGTTGACAACAGTATAATTCCCTATTTATTTATTTATTTATTTATTTTTAGCCTTTTATATTTTCTTCAATCTTCAAGGATTTCATCAAGTTTTAAGTTGAACCTTTCATCAAGAATTCCAAAAATACTATCCTCCTTTCATTAGCTTTGACTTTCATCTTCTCTCTTCAGGTGTGCCTAGTCCTTCTAGTATCATAATATATTCATATATTGGAATTTCCCTCTAATGTCCTGCCTCCCAATTTATCTATCACTAGTCTACATTCTTGATTTATTTATTTATTTTATTACATTGTTCCTCTGACACCAAGACTGACAATGAGATGAACAAGCAACTTGCTACGGCAAACAGTGCATTTGACAAACTTTATAAGAGTCTGGAAATACAACAATATCAAAGTGAAAGTCTACACACTCGTGTATGACACAGAGACTTGGGAGACCTAACACGACCATGTTTCTTAAAAAAAAGTGTATCATTGCTGTCTCTGCACCAATCAACATCATCAACATCATCAACATCAATTGGAACAACAACACAAACAACAAAGTCCTTGAAACTGCCAATATAACCCGTCGGTCGCTACAGAGCTAAAGGGCTCACAGAATTTCCGAAATTGGCCGTCAAGATCGGATTCTCTGATTGCAGGGTCTCTATATTTGCTGAAAGTCTAGCCGAATGCCCCACATTGTGCTAAGATCTCAAACAACTAGAAATCTGCTATAGAAACTGATTTCCAAGGTTAATGGCGGCCTAGTGGTCACATAAAAAATAACGACTCTTTTTCTTCTTCAAAAATCAACAACATTTATATTCACAAATACAAGAATACAAATAATTACTTCTCAAGACGGGGGGAGTGATGGACCTCAATTCAATGTGTTCTGAGCGGAATAATATTACGCGGCAATGTTGGCTGAAGTCAGTTTATCTGTCGGCTACAGGATCTTTACGTTCACACCTCAAGCTTTCTTAGCTACCGTTCTCAAGCACGCTCAGCTTCATTCTACTTCTCAAGCCAAAAACATCTGAGTTAAATAATATTTCAATCGGAACAATTTTATTTCCGGCCGGCATGAAGATATTAGGAATTTTCTTTACTTCCGATTTTCAACAAGAGTTTTATCTCTTTTCTTAAGTGTCTTCCAGACAATCATGATCAATCTCTTCCGAGCGACATCAGTCTAGCTACTTCAAAAGGACCGTCTCCATCACCGCCGATTCTCGCTTCTGGGAGTTCCAACCTACTTGAGATTTTACTACTGATATGGTCAGCCCTATCCCGGCCACCATCCGCCTCAACCGGAGAGTCAAGGTCACCTGGCGAATCACATTTCCGTTCACTTTCTTTCTTTCTTCTTTCCAACTTCAAAACCCGAATCAGGTCACACCAAAATCACTAATATTGAAGCAATGTTGCTCAAAATAAAGCTATGCTGGGAGAACAAGACCAATGCTTCTCAAAGATTTCACTTTTCAGAGAGCTGTACCAGAGGAGTGTCATGAAAGAGATTCAAAGGCATTACTAGTATCTTACCTCTTGTGAAATCAACAGGCTGCCAATAGATAATATTGACAGAAGATCATCACTAAAGCCACTTGACTCTTTGAGAAACGCCATAGAACCAAAATGGAAGAAAAGAGTCAATGTCACAAAAGTTGCAATGCTGTAACCGAACCAACAACTTTTCAGACCTTCCCATGTAGCTACTATGTAAAGTCCTGCCTATCTTGCAATGGCCAAACTAAATTTTACTCATTTACCTCCTGCCTATTCTCACTTTTTGTTCTAGCATATCTTTAAATTTCTCTCTCTCTCTCTCTCTCTCTCTCTCTCTCTCTCTCTCTCTCTCTCTCTTCTCTCTCTTCTCTTTCTCTCTCTCTTTCTCTCTCCCTTCTTTCTTTCTCTCTCTCTTCTATCTCTCCCTTTCTCTCTCTTTTTCTCTCTCTCCTCTCTCTCTCTCTCTCACCCTCTCTCTTTCTCTCTCTCTCTCCTTTCCCCCTCTCTCCCCTTCTCTCTCTTCCTTTCCCTCTCTCTCTTTCTCTCTCTGTCTTTCTCTCTCTTCTCTTCTCTCCCTTTCTCTCTCTCTCTCTTTCTCCTCCCTTTCTCTCTCTCTCCTTTTCTCTCTCTCTCTCTCTTTCTCTCTCCCTTTCTCTCTCTCTTTCTCTCTCTTTTCTCTCCCCCCTCTCTCTTTCTCTCTCCCCTCTCTCTTCTCTCTCACCCTCTCTCTTTCTCTCTCTCCCCCTCTCCCTTTCTCCCTCTCTCTCTTTCTCTCTCTGTCCCTTTCTCTCTCTTTCTCTCTCTCCCTTTCTCTCTCTTTCTCTTTCTCTCTCTTTCTCTCTGTCTGTCTTTCTCTCTTTCTTTTTTCCCTTTGTTAATTCTTTTTTTCTTTCTACTTTCACTTTCCACCTGAATTATAACATTTCCACTTTCATTATCTCACTCTTACTCTCTTGTCTTCCCTTTTTTTTTCTTTTTTTTCTTTTATTTGGAAAATCCTGGTGACAAGAAACAAACCTCAGCAATGGAGTTTGTTTCTCTTCATCTTTTTGGCTCTGCACAGTCAAAATATTGATTGTCAGCCAGTATTTATTAGATGCAACTATTTGTCATATATTATTCTTGGGATCAATAACTATTGAAAGCAAGATGAGTGAGTAGCCAGATTTCAAAGGATACTTCATCGCTTTATCCTCCCTGACTATGTATTCTTTTTTACTTCATATCTGCACGGTCTATTTACAGGTAGTTTAGGAGGTATTTCATCGGAATAGGTTGCCTAATAAAATTTCACTGACGCCCTGTCGGCTGGGGCGTTAGAATGCACCGACTGCACCTCTGCAGAGGGGTAAGACTCCCCCAATGGGGCCACCTGTTGGCCGTGGGTGGCGACCCGTGATGCTTAAGGATAGAGCCCAGGTGGATGAGCAATTCATGACATGCAATACTCCACTTTGGCCCTATCTTGGGCTAGACGGGCGGTCGGAGAGGCCCCCTCCGATCAATCGGCTGGTCACGTCAAGCCCTAGCACCTATATGATTTTCCCAACCCTATTGCCCTTATGGCAAGCCCCAACCCCTTTTATCATATGGGTGCTAGAAGGCGGTGGCTGCGGGTCTACATGTCCTGGGAATGACGTTAAACTCTATCTGATGGTGAGGTTCCAGTTTTGGAGGTTTGGGGAATGTGGAGCACCCCTTCATCGCCATTGCTCCCTGGTCCACTCTGACCCGGAGTGGTAGTACCTGTTAGGGTTCCATCTATGGGTTAAATAGAAAAATGTATTTATAAAAAAATTGTATTATCCATTAAGAATTGATTTATTTCAAAACTTTATCGGCATTAAATGACCCACTTAGGTTGATATGCCGTAAAACAAAACAAACCAAAATTTCACTGACCGTACTTTAGAAAATAGAAAAAAACTTACAGGAGTTTATGTTAAAGGATGAAAGGTAATTTATGAGGAAGTGCGTCCCGGTCTCCTGCCTCAGAAATTGCTACCTGGTGACTATTAAAATAACGTCCCCAGCTATGTTGTCTTGGCGGTGTTACTTGAAAGAAAACAACCAACTTAGGGCGTTAAATGTATTTTAGAGGGGGGGAGGCTTCTCTTTTTTGATATGAACAAATGGAGATGGTTGGATAGATATATATAAACAAAGTAAAAAATGAACAAATTGAGGTAGATAGATAGATAGATATCCATCTTCATATCTAAACGAGAATTACGACAAATTTCTATAAATAAACAAGAATTACGACAAATTTCTATAAATAAATTTCTAAATAAATTACGATAAATAAATAAGAATTACGAACAAAAATACATTTAACGCCCTAAGTTGGTTGTTTTCTTTCAAGTAACACCACCGAGACGACATAGCTGGGGACGTTATTTTAATAGTCACCGGTAGCAATTTCTGAGACAGGAGACCGGGACGCACTTCCTCATAAATTACCGAATGAAAGATAAAGAAAAAATCTCCATGCTGTTTTATAAAATGGATAAAAACAGTCAGGTGATTGTATATGAGAAACAAAGCATTTTTATTAAATCAAAATTATTATTTTAATCTGTTTATCTTTTTGCTCGATTTTATTTATCTATTTGTTTCTGTGTTTTCTTATGATTTTCACTTTATTTGTATTTATCAAAATTTTTCTAACCCCCCCTCCAATCTCCATATATATATATATATATATATTATATATATATATATAGAGAGAGAGAGAGAGAGAGAGAGAGAGAGAGAGAGATATATATATAGATATATATATTTATTTATTGACATTTTTCTCCCCCCCCCTCCACCTTCTCTATATAAGTATGTTAATATCTATATATATCTTTTTCTTTGTTTTGTTTGCTGAACCATACTTACATACAGATAGATAGATACATTGATAGATAGATAGATAGATAGATAGATAGAGAGAGAGAGAGAGGGGGGGCAGATATGAACAAACTGAGAAAAATAGATAGATAGATTGATTGCTTGATAGATAGAGAGAGAGAGAGAGAGAGAGAGAGAGAGAGAGAGAGAGAGAGAGAGAGAAAGAGATGGGGGGAGATGTGAACAAATTAAGATAGACAGTTAAATGTTAATATCTATATATATCTTTTTCTTTGTTTTGTTTGCTGAACCATACATACATACTTACACATACATACTTACATATACATACATACATACATACATACATATATATATATACATACCTACATACTTACATACACATACATACATACTTACATACATACTTACACATACATACTTACATACTTACTTACATACATACATACATACTTACATACACATACATACTTACATATATACATACATACTTACACACATACTTACACATACATACATACTTGCTTCCATACATACTTACATACATACATACTTACACATACATACTTACATACATACTTACATACATACATACATACATACATACACATACATACATACATACTTACATACATACATACTTACATACATACTTACATACTTACATACATACATACATACACATACATACTTACATACATACTTACATACATGCTTACACATACATACTTACCTACATACTTACATACATTCTTACATACATACATACATACTTACACATACATACATACATACATACTTACACATACATTCTTACATACATACATACTTACATACATACTTACATACATACATACATACATACATACTACATACATTCTTACATACATACATACATACATACATACTTACACATACATTACATACATACATACTTACATACATACTTACACATACATACTTACATACTTACATACATTCTTACATACATACATACATACATACATACTTACACATACATTCTTACATACATACATACTTACATACATACTTACACATACATTCTTACATACTTACATACATTCTTACATACATACATACATACATACATACTTACACATACACATACATACATACTTACATACATACATACATACTTACATACTTACATACATACATACATACATACATACATACATACATACATACATACATACTTACATACATACATACATACTTACTACATACATACTTACACATACATACTTACCTACATACTTACACATACATACTTACATACATACATACATACATACATACTACACATACATACTTACACACATACATACTTACATACTTATATACATACATACTTACATGCATACATACTTACACATACATACATACTTACATACATACTTACATACATACATACTTACACATACATACTTACACATACATACTTATACTTACATACATACACACTTTTCTTTCTCTTAGTTTTAGGCAATGTCTATCTTTCATTTTTCATTTTTTGCAGTCTTATTCTTTCTGTTTAATTTTTTTCAATTTTCAAAAGTTTTCTTTCTTATTTTATTCCTTTCATGTCTTTCTTCCTCTTTCCAACTATCTCAATTTTAAAAATTCATACAAATGCACGCATACACACACACGTGCACACACACACACACACACACACACGCACACACACGCACACACACATACGCACACACACCCCTCAGAGCAGATCAACTACTGAGATTTTATTTCCATTTTTCCTTAAAGAAGTGTTTTCATATTATCTCTAGATATTTCATAACTTTGCCTCTACTTTCACTTTCCCTTTCAAAGGTTATTTGTACATTATCATGTAAGTATGTAACGTGACATATAGAAAAACATTTACTTCTTCTATGATATAAGATGCAATCTCAGCATTTTAACTAGAGACTGAAGTACATATACATCTATTTTCACTTTCAAAGAATAAGAAATATATAGCCAAAATTTAATACATTAAATTAAAAGTGAAAAAGAAAAAGCAAGAATTTATCATTAAAATTTATCATTTATCATTAAAAGCAAGAATTTATCAAGAGCTACGATTTTATTCCTATTAGGTTTGCAGAAATGTGTCTATTACACACACACACACACACACACACACACACACACACACACACACACACAATATATATATATATATATATATATATATATATGAGGAAAAATGAGTAAAGAAAAGAAATGTAGATGGATAAAATGAATTTAATCGATATCACATTAATCGATATCACTTACACATGTGTTTCGGTCAGTTTATGTGTGTGAAAATATTTCGCACACATAGAAGATTCGACCTTCATCAGAGTGAACATTTATTTTGAATTTATCAAAAAAAATTACGCATTTTTCCTCATATTGTCGGATTCAATTCCTTTTCCATTTTCACACACATATATATATATATATATATATATATATATATATGAGTTAAGAGTAAGAAAATGACGGTAAATGTAAATTTTCTGCTTCTCTCTCGATGAGTCCGGATTAAAAACATTTACATCTAAAAACGAACCTAATTATCATTATGCTCTGATGATGATTTTTTATAAATCGAAATGTTGTCCATATTAGCTATGAAAATTATATAAAAGTGTTAATTTTAACAATATTGTGTGTTTTCATACCCTTTTATCTATACATATATATATATATATAAAAAATGTTGTTCTGGTTCCAACGGGAGAAAATGTAATATTTTATAAAAAAAAAAGAAGAAGGTCCACAAAATGTATCGTTCTCAGAAAAAATGTTTTATTCTTTTTATTTCACATACGCAACACGTGTTTCAGATATTCTGGTATCTTCTTCAGGCTTTGATCAATATATATATTGATATACATATATATATATATACACATTATACATAGGTTGTGCGTGTTTCTGTAATTTTTCTGTTATCATATATATATATATATATATAAATGTAAGGTAATCCAAATGACTGGTAAGTAAGGGATGATTTTATTTGGGATCATCAGATCTCACTGTACAACCATACTGTATGCTCTTGTATTTGCATACATATAAATTAATATCTGTTAATTTTCATTTTCCTTTGGAAAACTTGTGTATCTTAATAGAAATAGGTTAATGTTTTTCCAAGAAATCTAAACTCATTCATCATAGTACATATTCATCTACTTTTATTTCCCTCTAAAATATAAAGATTATATTTTAGAAGAAAATAAAAGTGGATGATAAACTGTAAAATGTATTTCTATTTTAAATTTTTTTTCTTTTTTTTTTTTGGGGGGGAGGGGTAGGCAATGTGTCTTATAAAATTTATTGTATATCTACTTTTACTTATACAATAACCTGTAATCTGACAAGATAAATGGAATATATTGATATTTTTTAACTTTCTGTAAGAACATGGGTTTCATAATTTTGAAAAATGAGATTTGTCTGTTTTTACAAATTAAACTTACTTACTGTCAATAAGAATTATTGGATTAGGAACTTTTCTGGTTTCTTGGGAATTTTCTCTTAATGTAAGAAATATAAAGAATGAATATTGAAAGAAACAAAAAGAAATATTGCTCTAAAGTTTTGGTTTGAATCTTATAAACAAAATTTGTATTTCCCATCAGAAATAGATTAAAGTTGTGGACACTTAAATCATAACAGTTTTGCTCATTTTTATTACGACAATCAAATTGGACAGTTTTTGCTGGGAATTGTCATTTGGGTATATATATATATGTGTGTGTGTGTGAGAGAGAGAGAGAGAGTGTGTGTGTGTGGTGTGTGTGTGAGTGAGATGTGTGTGTGTGAGTGAGATGTGTGTGTGTGAGTGAGATGTGTGTGTGAGATGTGTGTGTGAGTGAGATGTGTGTGTGTGTGTGAGTGAGTGTGTGTGAGTGTGTGTGTGAGAGTGAGTGAGTGTGTGAGAGTGAGTGAGTGTGTGAGTGAGTGTGGGAGTGAGTGTGTGTGTGTGTGAGTGCGAGTGTGTGTTTGTGTATGTGTGTGTGTGGTTTGCGTTCAATCATTTGAATGATTTTAAACAGGTCCTTCCATGTTATACTAGTACACCACATCCAAAATGGAGCAATACTTTCTCGCAGTAATTTGCTTGATGTTGTGATGGCATCTTTACCAAAATACCATTCCCTGTTGGAACATAGGCTCACCAGACATTTATATGCCTCAGTCTTCCATGAACTTTCTAAACATTCTTCTGCATCATTGTTGATGAGCATCTCCGGCCCTTGGGTCATAGAACAACAACTCCAATTACTGAATAATGCTAAGGAAATCTTGATGCATCAACGGACAGAAATATAACGTGTGCTTCACACTGACATGCCCACTTTGTTGATAGATTTGCCAGTATGCTAACAGTTTCAAGTTCTTCCATTGATGTGACACATACTGGTTTGCATGGGTTTTGATTCTTGCCAAATTCGAGAGCAAATTAAAAATATTCTCGGATCAATCCGGACCCGCCATCCTAAAATGTTAGTTTCCCAAATTTAAATGTATAAAAAAAGTTTGCGAAAAAATAGGAAATCCATCGAGAAATACGCAGGTTTTAATTTGAATCATTTCTTACATTTCCTGTATAGATAAAGGTCTTTGAACATCGTTAACAAAAGCTCAAAACCCTTTTTATCTTAACGGTGCTAGAAAGCAATGGTTGAAGGTCAACTTTAAGGTTTTAGGTTTTGAGCATTGAAAGCTAGGAATTAACAAGGGCTTGAAATCCTCCCCAACTGAGATTGGACTCTGGGGTGGGTGATGGAGCATAGGATCAGTGACCCCCACCCCCTACACACATAGTAAATACAAACAAAAAACCCTAAATGAAACCACTGTGAATTTGATTCAGAAAATGAAATAACATAATTCACAAGATTTATCATATTTGAATCACTAGAAGAAACTCCTTTAGACAATTTGTCTTCATTTTTTATGAAAAAAATAATTTCCAGCACGGCAAAGTTAATATTTTTAATTTGCAACATGGGATCTGCATTCACACTCACCTTGACCATTATTATTTTTCAAGGGAGATAATTAATGATAATTATAAACTAATTGCAATTAATTAATATAAATTCTTATAAATGTGACCTGAATTTGAACTTAATTGCCAACAAAGGCGGCTCTTAAGTGAATTTAATTTTTTTTCACCAACATGAAATCCATTTAATCCAGAAATTAAGGTTTCTTGACAAATGTTGTTTTTTTTTCTGTTTTCTTCTGCATTATCATCTGCCATTTAATCTACTTTTAAACAGTTAAAAGTGGCAATTGACTTTTAGAGAAGATAACAAGAAATATTCCCAAAAACTAATAGAAATGAAAACATTTCACAACTTGAAGTGCAAAGTTTACCCATATGAAAAACTTAACACTTCAAAGGGAGTTAATAGAAACTGGAATTTATCCTTAGCTATACCAGAGGAAATGCAAACAGCCTTAGGAAAGCAAGTGTTCACTAACTATAAAAGACACAAAGAGGAGTAAGGCAGAGAGGAGATTAGCCTCCATAGCAAAGAGAGCCAGAAGAAAGGAGAGAAACTCCAGCAAACATCACTGTTTGTGTGCAGTCAGTGCACCAAAGACTGAATCCCCTCTCAACACCACATTATCACCAAATTGATGTGTTGATTTCCATGCACTGAACACAGCCAGGATGCTTGCCCACAAGGTGTCTTGCTCTTCATCATCCCAACCAGTTGTCACTGTGTTTTCTCTCATTGTTTTACAAATGCAGTTTTAACATAGAGCCACCCATACACTGGTAGTTGCCTTTGTGGTTTGAATTCATTGATTAATACTATTTCCTATGTCCAATCATCTATAACTAATGGCTAAATATCCTTATCCACTGGTGGATTGGGATATCCTGAAGGAGTGTATGGTCCATAAATATGGTAAATTTCGAATTATGTACGTAAATATGAATAGCGGATATTATATATATATATATATATATATATAATATATATATATATATACATATATATACATATATATATATATATATATATATATATATATGTGAAGAGAGGAAGTAAATCCGACGGTATGTAATATATCAAGAAAAATGAAAAAACACAGGTTTAAATGGGTTAAGTGGTGAGTTTATTGGCCGACGCTGCAGTGTTTCGATCTATTTTCATAGGTAAAAAAAAAAGAAAATAAATTAAACAAATACATTTTTTTTATCACTTCACCTCCACAAGGAATGAAGAACTGAATTCAATATTTTGTCATATGTACCGAAAAAAAAAAAAAAAGAATTTAGAAAAACAAAATTATATTTCAAAACACTCACAAGTTTAGGATTACATTTTTTTTAAGTAACATCTTAAATGTGAAACAAAAACCAAAAATTACTAAAATAAACAAAGATCTCAATACCCCAAATTGATATGTTGATTTCCATGCACTGAACACAGCCAGGATGCTTGCCCACAAGGTGTCTTGCTCTTCATCATCCCAACCAGTTGTCACTGTGTTTTTCTCATTGTTTTACAAATTCAGTTTTAACATAGAGCCACCCATACACTGGTAGTTGCCTTTGTGGTTTGAATTCATTGATTAATACTATTTCCTATGTCCAATCATCTATAACTAATGGCTAAATATCCTTATCCACTGGTGGATTGGGATATCTTGATAGGAGATCAGCACACATTACAATCATTGCCTTCAATACGAAGAAACATAAATTGTATATTTTTTATTTTATATTGTGTATTTTAAAATTTACTGAAGGAGTGTATGGTCCATAAATATGGTAAATTTCGAATTATGCACGTAAATATGAATAGCGGATATATAATATATATATATATATATATATATATATAATATATATATATATATATATATTATAATGTATTAATTTGAAAGCAATTACAATGCAAGTAAAAATAAAAACAAAAAGATGTTATTTTTTGTCCTATCGATTTCAAAGTAAAACTTTATCTTCAGAGACGTTTTTTTTTTTTTTTTTTCCGAAAATTGTCTCTGAAGATAAAGTTTTACTTTGAAATCGATAGGACAAAAAATAACATCTTTTTGTTTTTATTTTTTACTTGCATTGTAATTGCTTTCAAATTAATACATTATAACATACTTAACAATGCTTCAAGCAAATTACCAATTACTTTTATATATATATATATATATATATATATATATATATGGTAGACTCTCCTATCGAGAACGATAGATGAGGGTCAGCAGTGAGTGATTTGATTCCTCCCATGTTGTGCATGCTGTCAAGAAGACATTTTATGTTTCCTCGAGTGTGACAGCAGCCCAGCCCTGCTGCGAGTCATGAAGCCACACTGACAAACGAAATGATCCAAGGCAGGAGTTAAATGTTTTTCTTTTAAAGTTAGACGGAGCCGATCTCTATGCTTCAGTCTATTTTGTTCAAAGCTCTTTAGTTTAGCGGAACAGGTCTTACGCCATTCCTTCCGATCCGATGCTAGATCTTGATGAACACTGAGTAGTCAGGAAAATGGACGTGTTTTTTCGCTGCTCAAAGAAGCAGCGATTTATTTATTGTTTTAAAGCATATAAGGGAAGTAACAATTATTATTTATTTATTTATTTATTTACTAGTTGAAACACATCAATTCATACGCGATTATATGCATTTAATTATGTGGAAATGTATGTTTACTGTTCATCATTGCGTTATTCGGTAATGTCACATTTCATAACATAACTTTAATAGTAATAACTTTTTCTTTTTTTTTTTCTATATATATATATATATATATATATATATATATAATCAAATTACGGTGACCAGAAAATCCGGCAAACATGGGTAACTTTAGTGAAATAGATCACTAATTAGACTGAGCCTATTCTAGTAGTAACCACCCAAGTGGATTTAAATTCAGAGTTTCCCTTCTCCAGGAAATGGAATCTAACCATGGTTAAAAAGCCCAGTCTGCCCTACTATTTAACCATAGGTGGGGGGAGAGTAGTTGGATTCATACCTTTCCCACGGGTATTAGCGCTATGTGAACCGGTCAATTTTCTATAAAATAGAAGCTACTCTACCATTAGATGCAATTTAATGTCATAATCGGGACATTATATAATAAAGAATGGCAATAAATATATATTAGTGATTATGGAATTTTGCAAACTTGAAAAGTCATGAGATTCTAACTTTCATGTAAAAAGAAAAATGTATTGATGTTTTATGAAGGATCCAAGCTTTAAACAATGTTCTAAATATTTTTCAATGGGAACAAAAACTGATTGTAACACGTCCCTGAATTCAATCACCGAGCGCCAGTGCTGGTGCCGGTGGCAAGACTAGTTACTGAGGCTTCTTTAAAAATAATCATTGAATAAACCTCATGAAAACGCAAAGTTTGATATATAATATATATATATATATATATATATATATATATTCTAACAAACACTGACACCAAAACAGTAATAGAGAACCACGAATACAGATGGATACAAATATTAAAAAGCTTTCACCCATACAGCTTTAATAAAAAACAGGTCCTCTTTAATAGTGGATAATAAACCTGTCTACACCTACGAGGGTGGCCGAGGTCACCAAAATAAACAAACACTGACCACCACACATCAAACATCAAACAAGCCACTCCTGACCCAATTAAAAATCTAGAAGTCACACGCACAGTACCGTGATACAGACACGCGCTCACACCCACACAGTATATGTAAACACACACATACATATATATGTATACACATACAGTCATACACACAACGCCCATGAACCCCTCCCTCACATATATAAAAAACAAACTACCTCATAGAGGTTCTTCACGGAACAAATGAACATGCTACTATCAAACACACTCGCCTACCCGGATTTTAACAGCATGTTAAACCCACTATAACACTTGAACATTTATAACTCTTCTATAATGCTCCCTTTCTAATAGTGTATCAACAATTTCTTCAAATAAGAAATTTTCTCCTGAAGATGACCGAAGATTGAAACTAGTTGAGATTAAACAACATACAAGAAATATTCCTGATTGTCTTAATAATAATTTTTGTTCACACTCTATATATATATATATATATATATATATATATATATATATATATATATAATACTTTAAGGGTAATCATTATGATCACCTATATAGGTGGATACGAAGGAAAAGAGTAAAAAAAAAAAAAATTGTTTTATTTGATAAAAACAAGGGCCCTTCGTCTTGCTCATCAAGGTTTATACAGCCGGAGACGACTAAAAAGTCAAATTGTAAATACATATGGGTATATATATGAGGGGTGTTAGGGAAAAGAAGAAGAAAAAAAAAAAAATTTTACTTTCTTCTTTTAAGTCCCCATTAAGTGACACCACCCCAGACACTCGCCCAATAAAATAAGCGAGTGCCTAGGTCTGATCTGTCTGCACAAGGTAGGACGAAAAAAATTAATAATTACGGCCTCAAAATATTAATTTTTTTCGTCTACTTGTGCAGATAGATCAGACCTAGGCACTCGCTTATTTTATTGGGCGAGTGTCTGGGGCCTGGTGTTTACTTAATGGGGACTTAAAAGAAGAAAGTAAAATTTTTTTTTTTTTTTTTTTTCACTCTTTTCCTTCGTATCCACCTATATAGGTGATCATAATGATTACCCTTAAAGTATTATTTAAATTTGCTTGTACCAGAAATTTATTTATATATAATATATATATATATATATATATATATATATATTTGTGTGTTCCTTGAATAGCGATAGCATTGTTTTGTTTTTTCATTGTTTTACAAATGCAGTTGTAACATAGAGCCACCCATACTCTGATAGTTGCCCGGTCAATTTTCTATAAAAGAGAAGCTACTCTGATGGGTGAGTATGTTTGACATCAATAGGAGCCCAGTTCCATATTTTCATTGAAGCTTTCTGTGCTCCCTCCAGACTTGCACAGAGCTCTCTGGTGCCATTCTTTAGCTACTCCATATTTTTGCTGATTAACTCTCTCTGTTTTTTGTGGAACATCGAATACACATTCTCATTGATAAAATATGTCATCAGTGTAGGTTAACGTAGCCTTTTTGGAATGTCTCATCTTGCGCAGTTGACAATTGATCACATAATCAGTGGATCCACATTAAACTCAAAATCCCAAATGGATGAGGTAATATCTTTTTCCCTTCATTTCTATCATTTGGAAAGGCCATAGTGACTTTTCAATATAAACCTACAACATTTGATTGACATCATTTGATCCCTGCTGCTGTATAAATAAGAATGTCCTTTCTCTTGTTTTTTTTTTTTGACTTGTCAATATATATATATTTACCAACTCCTCCGCATGAGCAGGATACGACACAAGGTCAATTTCTTAAGCGGAGTTCAACAGGTTTGAATTCAGAGTTTTCCTTCTCCTAGACTGGTTGCCTCACCAAGGTTAAAGAGCCCAGTCTGCCTGCTATTTACCCATAGCTGGAGGGAGAGTAGGATTCATACCTTTCCCAAGGGTATTAGTGCTAAGTGAAATGCAATTACCATGTCAAGGATTTGAACTCGGGGCGATGAGTCCATTTCCCATGATTTCAACCATTACACCACGCGCTTTTTAAAGTGACTTGTCAATATAAACCTACAACATTTGATTGATATCATTTGATCCCTGCTGCTGTGTAAATAAGAATGTCCTTCTCTTGTTTTTTTTGTTTTTTTTGTAAAAAGTTAATTAGTTAAATCAATAAGATATCAGAATTTTATAATTTCTCGTTGGATATTACACAATCAATTATTAAATATTATCAAATTTAATAATAAATTTTTTGAAAGCGAAGTAATGCAAAATATATGTTGAGAAAACATATTTATTAAATGAACTAGCAAATATATGCACCCTCCGGGTGCAAGCATTTAAGTTTTATTGTAATAAAATGTTATGTTAACTTAGAAAGGCTAATGAAACTAAATAAGATGCCGATAAAAAGATTTGAAATAGAGGGGAAACAACTAAAACTTGCTTTTTCTTCACTCCAGTCTTTCATTGCTAAATTTTCTTAATCTAACTATTTATTTAAATTAGGAAGTAAAGAATAGTATTACTGTTAATATTGTTAATAGATTTCTTTTAAGATTTATTGAAGAGACTTTTGCTCATATTCATTAAGATAAAACCAAACAATTAGAAATCAATAATACTAAGCACATATTTATTAAAATCACATTTTTTATATCAATATGCAAATTAGCCTTCCCGTTCAAACTGCAAACCGCTATTTTTTGTATATATAAATACAATTGCATGTTATTAGTATGTAGATATGGTCAACAGTCTTAATGATGTAAAACAATTTTATTAATAATTGAGGTTTAAATAAAAATAAAATCATGGAGAATGTGATGTAAATAACAAAGGGAATTATGACTTGAATAGTAATATAGTTTCGGTTACAGACATACAAACCCACAATCTCCATTATAATAAGATTTAATAAATATGTTTTCTCAACATATATTTTACATTACTTCGCTTTCAAAAAATTTATTATTACGTTTAAGATTAATGCTTCTAATGCTATAAGAACAAACAAAAATCTTTAATTCAATATGCCGAAGCGAGGCTTTATTTATAGCAAAAAAAAAAAAAAAACAAAAAGATAGAAAAGAAAAGAAATATATCTGAAATTTCAAAAGTTCACACAGAACGCCATAACACGGGAATTAACGGAATATGACGGAATCAGTCGAATTCTATATTTACATCAGAAAATCACATTCACCAGATTACAACACCACGGTCGATTTCAACAAACAAGGATATAAACTTTCAAAACTTTCGATACTCTGAAGATGGCCGTTTGCGCTGAAAATATTAAGTATTTAACACCAAAGAATTTAATAAATATGTTTTCTCAACATATATTTTGCATTACTTCACTTTCAAAAAATTTATTATTACGTTTAAGATTAATGCTTCTAATGCTATAAGAACAAACAAAAATCTTTAATTATTAAATTTTATTTATTACCAAACTCTACAGTGTTGAAACTGTAACCAAAAATAAAATTGCATAAATGTATATATGAGATGAACTTATTATAGTGACTGTCGTGTAGAAGTCACTATAAGAGGAATATAAACCAACTTCTAAACAAAACGAAAAATCTAAGAAAGTCCGGTTGGTGTAGGGGTTGAGATGCTCGCCTGTCAGCTTGACAGTCAGGGTTCGAATCACACACAAAGCAGTCTTCCTATCTATAGCTCTGCTGATGAGGCCTAATAGGCCGAAATGTACATACAGAGATTGATTTTTCTCAATTTGTTTAGCCTTACATTTAAATAGGTATGCCCGCCTAATTAATTAATTATTAATTAATTAACTTTCAAAATTGGGTATGACTTCAATTAAGCACATATTCTCCCAAAAATTGTCGGCTAAGAAAATAGCCATATCATAAACACATCGCTGTGTATTTACTTCTCATAAATGTATATATGTACTTATTTTAGAACATCTACATATTCAAATTTCTGGTTACAGAGTTTTGCTGTAGAGTTTGATAATAAGTAATACCTAATAATATCTGTTTTTGATTTTATAATCAACCCCATTAATCCAGAAGAAATATCATTGATCCCTGATTACTCACTATGTTGGTTGTGAGCTGTAAAGAACCTTGTTGGCTGGGGTTTTAGAATACAACGACTGCAGTGGGGTAAGATCCCTCCAATGGGGCCACCTGTTGGCCGTGGTTGGTGACCCATGGTGCTTAAGGACAGAATCCTGGTAGATGAGCCGTTCATGACATGCAACACTCCACTTAGACCGTTAGACAGGTAGTCGGAGAGGCCCCCTCCGATCAATCGCTGGTCATGTCAAGCCCTAGCACCTATATATATATATATATATATATATTATATATATATATTTTACCAACTCCTCCACACGAGCAGGATATGACACAAGGTCAATTTCTTAAGTTCAACAGGTTTGAATTCAGAGTTTTACTTCTCCTAGACTGGTTACCTAGCCATGGTTAAAGAACCCAGTCTGCCCTGCTATTTTCCCATAGCTGGAGGGAGAGTAATATACATATTTAAAAGGACATTAGCACAGTAAACCTAATATACATTTACACAGGGAACTTAATATACATATTTAAAAGTAGACATTTACAGAGGGGACCTAATATACATATTTAAAAGTAGGACATTTACAGAGGGGGACCTAATATACATATTAAAAGTAGACATTTACAGAGGGGACCTAATATACATATTTAAAAGTAGACATTTACAGAGGGACCTAAATATACATATTTAAAAAGTAGACATTTACACAGGGGACCTAATATACATATTTAAAAGTAGACATTTACACAGGGGCCCTAATATACATATTTAAAAGTAGACATTTACAGAGGGGACCTAAATATACATATTTAAAAGTAGACATTTACAGAGGGGAACCTAATACATATTTAAAAAGTAGACATTTACAGAGGGGACCTAATATACATATTTTAAAGTAGACATTTACACAGGGACCTAATATACATATATTTACACTTTACAGAGGGGACCTAATATAACATATTTAAAAGTAGACATTTACAGAGGGGACCTTAATATACATATTTAAAAGTAGACATTTTTACAGAGGGGACCTAATATACATATTTAAAAGTAGACATTTATCACAGGGACCTAATATACATATTTTTTAAAGTAGACATTTATTACGGGGACCTAAATATACATATTTTTAAAAGTAGACATTTACAGAGGGACCTAATATAACATATTTAAAAGAGAACATTTACAGAGGGGACCTAATTAACATATATTTTAAAAGTAGACATTTACAGAGGGGAGACTAATATACATATTTAAAAGTAGACATTTTAAAGAGGGGACCTAATATACATATTTAAAGGATAGACATTTACACAGGGAACCTTAAATATACATATTTTAAAAAGTAGACATTTACACAGGGGACTAATATACATAATAAAAGTAGACATTTACAGAGGGGGACCTAATATACATATTTTAAAAGTAGACATTACCAGAGGGGACCTAATATACATATTTAAAAGTAGACATTTACAGAGGGGACTAATATACATATTTAAAGTAGACATTCACAGAGGGGACCCATAATATACTATTTAAAAGTAGACATTTACACAGGGAACCTAATATACATATTTAAAAGTAGACATTTACACAGGGACCTAATATACATATTTAAAGTAGACATTTTACAGAGGGACCTAAAACATATTTAAAAGTAGACATTTACAGGAGGGACTAATATAACATATTTAAAAGTAGACATTTACAGAGGGGACCTAATATACATATTTAAAAGTAGACATTCACAGAGGGACCTAATATACATATTAAAAGTAGACATTTACAGAGGGACCTAATATACATATTTAAAAGTAGACATTTACACAGGAACCTATATACATATTTAAAAGTAGACATTTACACAGGGACCTAATATACATATTTAAAAGTAGACATTTACA
>CM042168.1:1358107-1405607 GCA_023376005.1 Doryteuthis pealeii
TATTATTATTAAAATAATCAGATGGAGTTGAAATGATGATGATAATAATAATAGGAAAAATGCATAAAATGTTCTGTACACAGATTTTGCCGACCTTCATCAGAGTAGTATTTTTATTTTTATTTTATTTATTTTTTTTTATTTAAAAAAAAAAAAAAAAAAATACTACTCTGATGAATGTCGGCAAAATCTGTGTACAGAACATTTTATGCATTTTTCCTATTATTATCATCATCATCATTTCAACTCCATCTGATTATTTTAATAATAATAATAATAATGTAAATCCGTATACATTTTGATAATCAGACCGAAACACATGTGTAAGTGATATCGATTAAATGTGATATCGATAATATTCATTTTTATCCATCTACATTTCTTTTCTTTACTCATTTTTTCCTCATATATATATATATATATATATATATATATATATACATGTGTGTGTGTGTGTGTGACCCAAGATTATATATCTATCTTTTTCATTATCTTCAAATTTTAAAGATTAGTCATTTCAAGCCATTTAATTGTTTTCTTGTTTTCATCTGAAAAAAAAAACCCCAAAAAACAAAAAAAAACATTGAACTTATATTTTGTACTATTCAGGGATTTTACAAGTATATTAATGCTCTGATTAATCTCAGCATTTCAATCTCCATATCTAATTCAGTGAAATATTAAAAATATTTGCAAATCTAATTTGTATAATGATTATTTTGAAATTTTATTTCAAATGCTAAGTGAATTATTGAAATTTTAAAGAATTTTAAATTTTATCTTTTCTAATTATCTTTTTTTACAGGCTCATGTAAGAAAGATTATTGCCCAGCGTCTTGCCAGCAATTTACGAGAACAAAAACGGTTGGAAGAGGAACGTTTAAGACATGAGCAACTTGAACAAGAACGACTTGAGAGAGAACAAGAGGCTGCTGATGAAGAAGTTATTGAAGAATCCTTACGGTTAGTTGCTTATAGTTTTTTTTTGTTTTTTTTTTACTGACATATTTGTATATATATATATATCTTATAATGGAGATTGTGTGTTTTTCTGTCTGTAACCGAAACTATAATCCTACTCAAGTCACAATTCTCTTAGTTATTGACATCACATTCTCCATGATTTTATTTTTATTTTACCTCAATTATTAATAAAATTGTCTTACATTATTAATACTGTTAACTATGTCTACATACTGACAACATGCAATTATATTCATATATACAAGAAAATTGCGGTTTACAGTGTGAACGGGAAGGCTAATTTGCATATTAATATTAAAAAATCGAATTTAATAAATATGTGCTTAGTATTATTGATTTCTAACTGTTTGGTTTTATTTTAATGAATATAAGCAAAAATCTCTTCAATGAATCTTAAATGAAATCCATTAACAAGATAAAATAACTGTCATTTTATTCTTTACTTCCTCTTATAACTAAATACTTAAATTAGAAAAAATAACAATGAAAGACGAGAGTGATGGAAGAGTAAGTTTCAGTTGTTCCATTTTTTATTATACTCCCTCTGTTTCAAATCTTTTATTATACTCCCTGTTTCAAATCTTTTATCTGTATTCTTATTTAGTTTCATTAGCCTTTCTAATTTAATACAATATTCTATTACATTAAAACTTAAATACTTGCACCCGGAGGGTGCATATATTTGCTAGTATATATAATATACCAAGCGTGTTGGTAGATCCTTGCGGAGAGAAAAAACCCGGCAGAGAGTTTGATTGTAAAAATATACTACCAAACATCAACCAGGAAGAAAAAATTTTTGAAAAAAAGAAAAGACCAAGATATTCGTACCAACAAAAAATAATCTATTGGTATAGTATTTGGCCAAAAGAAAAAACAATTTATATGCATATATATGTATATAAGATATATATATATTCATATAACCGCTAGGAGAAGCTAATTTGTAAAAAGTGCTCGATACCTAAGTAGAGCCAAGTAATAAGGATATCTACTGAGTCAGACGAACCTACTATTAGTTTCGCATAAAGCTCTTCAGGGCTAAAATCTGACTGTGTATAAGCATATATATATATATATATATATATATGCTTATACACATAATGACGCGTACATATATTCACACTCGCACCCATACGCATACACACACACACACACTTATATATATATATGTATTACTTAGACACATATACCCATGTATACATATTACATACACCACACGCACAAATAAATGAATAAAAATGAATATATCTATACATATACACACACATATATATACGCATAAATATATCCACACACATACGCATATATATATGCATATATAGATATACACTCGCATATATATATATATATATATACATAAAAATCCCAGCATACATATATACAAACATATACACATATGCATACATACATATATATGTGCGTGTATATATATATACAATTGCATATATGTACATATATATAAGATAAATACACACGCATATGTATATATACATACATATTCACACACGCGTATATACACACAAACATATACACATGTATATACATACGCACATACATACACACACAGTATAGATGCCATAACTGTTGTTGCGCAATGATTGTTTTCTTATATAGTTAATAGATCTCTTAAACATTTTCTTGCCCTGTTGGCTGGGGCATTAGAATGCACCTCTGCAGAGGGGTAAGACTCCCCTAATGGGCCACCTGTTTGCCGTGGGTGGCGACCCATGATCCTTAAGATGGAGTCTTGGTGGATGAGCAGTCCATGATCTGCAATACTCCACTTAGAACCTTACTTAGGCTAGACGGGCGGTCGTAGAGGCCCCCTCTGATCAATTGGCTGGCCATGTCAAGCCCTAGCTCCTATATGATTTTCCCAACCCTATTGCCCTTATGGCAAGCCCCAACCCCTTTTTATCATATGGGAACTAGAAGGCGGTGGCTGCGGGTCTACATGTCCTGGGAATGACATTAAACTCTATCTGATGGTGAGGTTCCAGTTCTGGAGGTTTGGGGAATGTGGAGCACCCCTTCATCACCATTGCTGCCTGGTCCACTCTGACCCGGAGTGGTAGTACCTGTTAGGGTCCCATCTATGGGTTAAATAGAAAACATGAGTTTATAAACGAAATTGTATGCATTAAAAAGGAAATTATTTCAAAACTTTGTGGGCATTAAGCATTTTTGAATACCAAATTACCAATAGAAGCATAAAATAACCCAAGGGGTTGATATGCCATAAAACCCAACCAACCAACATAAACATTTTCAGACTTTAGATTTTCTGTTTTGATTATTATTAACACTTTGTCGAGTACAGCCTCCATAAAAGTAAGTAAGTCGTTGGGGTGGCCTAAAGTCGGTATCAGCCAGTCAGCAAGGGAGTCTATCCCCTTTTCAATAGCGCTTTTTTAGATTGTTTTTAGCATCTGAGGTGGAACACCACACCTTCCATCAGCTCCATAAGTGTCCTAAACTTGATATATTGTTGGATATTAATGATTTCTTGATAGTGTTTATTTATGATTTTAGCATTCTTTGACTGTGGTCCTGTAACCAACCGTTTATCGCAAAATAATACACACGTGTAATTAACTGCAATTAATCAATATCTTGATTAATCCAGTGGATTTAACCCTGAAGATCCTTATGGTGAAACTCGAGTAGGTTGTTACCGTGTACCATTATCACAATATGTGTGTGTGTGTGTGTGATGTAACACATGGTCACTTAAACATGAAAACTCACAGTACGTGAGGACAAGAACAGAGTTTGCCCAGATCTCTGACGTCATATCACTTTGTGTAATGGAGGGGAGTTGCTGTCAGGAGTTCGGAATCCACTGTACGATTTTTATTTGGAGAGGGGGGTGCTGTCTGGGTTAATAAATTGTCCCTTATGACCTACCGTAGACACGGGCATATCAACTTAAACTTCTTTCCTTTCAAAAGGTTTCTCTACTAAAAATGAACAAGTTTTACAGACGCCATTTTGGGAATGAAAAAAAAAACGTTTTATTGCATTAAATAAATATGAACAAGATTAGAATTATTCTTTATATTTTGTATCTAATATGTTTTGTTATTGATTTCTAAGAAACTTTTAAAATGTTTTCAAATTGTTATAAAAGGGTTTGTTTTGAGTGCATCATAAATCTTAGCCGTTTTGGGGGCGAATTAATTGTTTAAAATCTATTAAAATAAATTACATATGTAATGTAATTTATTTTGCTTTTTTATCTTACTATTTTTCCACTAAAGCAAAATTTTGTCTTTAGTAAATTCCTGAAATATTCCTTCCATTTCAGAAGACTATTTTCTTCCTGACTGCTTTTAGTTTTGATGTTACATAATTATTGGATCCCTAATATATTTTTAAGGTAGTGTAGAAATCATTATGGCGATAAGTACAGCTGATGGCCTTGAGAGTGAGTGACAATGCTTGAACTCACTCTGACCTTGCTTTGCGGGATAAACCGTGAGAACCGGGAACCCCGATAGAAAGCCCCCTTCCTGGTTTAAGGAGTAAACAACTCAGTTAGTTAGAGTTAGAAGTTAGAATCCGAGCTAGCAAGATGTAAGGATCCGCGCGCATTGTCTGGTCTGGGGATTTATGAATAAAGTAACATCAACATAAATCGAAGTCTTGTGTTTATTACTAAAAACTAACAATGACACAGGGCTTCTGATAAGAAGAAATCCCAACAGAAACCAGAATCCTCAATAGAAGACCAGACGAGACCTTAGAAGATATACCAGACCAAGATAGATGATAGACGATCAGAAGCAAGCCGGCCGGAAGAATAGATGACAGAGTAAGAAGTAAGAAAGGTATATATACGTTATATGATTTGGTAACGTGAAAAGACCAGTATATAACATGTACCTATTTAGTGCCGATAAAGAAGGCGCTATGCAATTAATTCTTGGAATACTGTTCAGTCATTATTTTTTGATAAAGAAAAGATGAAGCTTGTTTCAGTTAATTATTTTGTCCTTAAAACACTTTTGAAAAATCATTTTATTGCCTCTTATAAACAACAGATTTGCATTTAGATTCTCACACGGCTAATTTGTCTCATGATATATATGTATATGTTTACGTTGTGTGTTTCATGTATTGTTTCCTGTGAGCGTCCAAGGGTGGTCATGTCCATGGGATTAGCTTCACGCTATTAGGCATGGCCTCCCTTCAATAGTAGTTTAAATCAATAAAGTTTTTCTTTTACTTATATTTTTTTTTAATAATTTGTACTACTATTGATTAATAAATTTCTTATTTCTTTCTATGCAACATTGATCCCAAGGTGCTCTTCTTACCCTTAAATTCTTGATCACCAGCATTTCTGTATTTCACGCTTGTGCTATTTTTTTATCCCAACCTTTCTAATAATACTTCATAGGGTCTCAAATCAATTGTAAAATTTATTATCCACTTAGATTTCATTATTGTCACTTCATTGGTTTTCTGAAAAAAATTGTATTTTGCACAATCATCATCAACATCAACATCAGAAAGAGTAATATAACCCGACCGAGACAACAGGTGCGTTATTAGCTTCGAATCAACGGTGCTTTCTATCTCTTGCTCATTTGATTTACGGATTTTTCACAGAGCGAAAACAACTGAAGGGTACTAACCATTAAGCTGAAAACTCATGCAGGCACAAGAGCGTGCACTCTCTCAATCAATACAGACATCCCCCCACACACCCACCCCACTCTGAAATATTTCTGCTTGTCATTCCAACTTCTGAATTATATCTTCCATCATTCCTACTGAATTTTAATTATCAGAGAAGTCATCCTTGCTTGTCTCTTCCGTTTCCTGCCCATCGGGGTTCATATCTTTCTTCTTTTCAACACTGCTCACTCTTTTCTTTAATGGCAATTCCTTTTGTCAAACTTTTCCTCCTTCTTGCAATTTCTTCACTTCTATTCCGCTAAAGGATTTCATCCTTGAAGTCCCATTCTTCTGTTCTTCTTCTTCTTCTTCCTTTTCTTCCTTCTTCTTCTTCTTCTCTTCTTCTTCTTCTTCTTCTTCTTCTTCTTCTTCTTCTTCTTCTTCTTCTTCTTCTTCTTCTTCTTCTTCTTCTTCTTCTTCTTCTTCTTTCTTCTTCTTCTTCTTCTTCTTCTTCTTCTTCTTCTTTCTTCTTCTTCTTTCTTCTTCTTCTTCTTCTTCTTCTTCTTCTTCTTCTTCTTCTTCTTCTTCTTCTTCTTTCTTCTTCTTTCTTCTTCCTTTCTTCTTCTTCTTCTTCTTCTTCTTTCTTCTTCTTCTTCTTCTTTTTCTTCTTCTTCTTCTTCTTCTTCTTCTTCTTCTTCTTCTTCTTCTCTTCTTCTTCTTCTTCTTCTTCTTCTTCTTCTTCTTCTTCTTCTTCTTCTTCTTCTTCTTCTTCTTCTTCTTTTCTTCTTCTTCTTCTTCTTTCCTTCTTTCCTTCTTCTTCTTCTTCTTCTTCTTCTTCTTCTTGCTTTCCCTTCTTCTTCTTCTTCTTCTTCTTCTTCTTCTTCTTCTAAACTTTGAGTGTTTAATTCTGACTCTGCAATCAACCTGTGGATTAGCTAAAGTCTCTTTCCTTCAATTTAGCTAGGAACATTACATTATTCAATTTCTGCTATGTTCAGCTCATTAGCATTCACTACTTTTCTTTTTCTTGCCAACTGATCCCAAATCACAAACACTTTCGTAATAGGGTCTCCATTTTTTATGTACTTTCCTCTGTTTTACCTATGTTGTATACTCTCTTTACTTCTATTATTCTTCTGCTCATCTTTGGTATCTTGCGTTCTTCTTCTAGCGTCTGGACTTCGTCTTGGGGACTTCGTGTCTGGTCTTCCATTGGGGATTTCTCTTTATCAGAAGCCCTGTGTCATTGGTAGTTTTTAGATAATAACCCAAGACTTTCGATTTGCTTTAGATCATATTTTATTCCAAAATCCCCACCAGACTACCTGCACAGATTGAGTCAGCTGTGCGCTTAATACAACTTACCACCTTCGTGGTTTGGCCGATACTGAACTAAAACACTCTTTTTAATCTAAATCGGAAGAGGGTCTTCTCCAATGATTCTCACGGTATCCCCAGAAGGAGGATCAGACTGAGGTCAAGTCGAGTCACTCAATCCTTCAAGGCTGCCGGCTGCAACTTATAACAGCCATTTTGGTTTCTACACTAATGGTACATAAGTGTTAGGAATCTAATAATTATGTAACACAATGTGACTTGACCATAATCTGTACTAATTGTAAAGGAAATTATAAAAGTTTCAGTGTTAATAATGATCCCCCAGAAGGAGGATCAGGATGAGGTCAAGCCAAGTCACTCAATCCTTCAAGGCCGCCGGCTGCAAGTTATTACAGCCATTTTTGTTTCTACACTACTGTAAATAAGTGTTAGGCTACTAACAATTATGTAACACCTACATTCTGTCAAATACTGAAAATCCAACACTCAGCTTCACTTTTTGTCTTTCTTTGTTAATTTGCTGTTTTCTCTTCTTGGCTCTCGCCATCCGTTCCTCTCAGCCATCACTCAAGATAGGTCCTCTAAACGACATCCAGTGTCCAAACAGAGCTGGTTAATGTAAGTTTTTGATAGTCGGCGAACACTGGCGTGTCCAGGTGTGGTGAAGTAAGGACAGAATCATGTTGCCATTCTGCAATTTTGATAATATGGCTGCTATAGTACAGGTCAAATTTTCAGCAGGCACCGCTTAGCGTTTTTTAGGGGCTAGATGACAGGACACATTTATGCAATATGCACCAAGATCACCTAGGGAGCTCTGCCGGGTTTTGGGAGTATATGATAAGTCACACACACACACACACACACATATATATATATATATATATATATATATATATATATATGTTTCTCTCTCTGTTCAAATCTTTCACTCTCTCTCACAGTTCAAATTCCCCCCATCTCTCTGTGTGTTCAAATATCTCTCTTTCTCTCTCACTCTCTCTTTCTCTCTCGCAGATATAAAATCGTCGTTCAAATCTCTCTCACTGTTAAAATCTCTGTATGTATGTCTGTCTGTCTCTCTATTTCTCTCTCTCTCTCTATATATATATATATATATATTGCACACACATTGTATGTTGTTGTTCAATTATAATTTTATGATGTTTCTCCCTTACATAATTCATTTTGAGTTCCAGGAAGTTATATATAGGTAATAGTAAGGAAGCGCGTGGTGTAATGGTTAAAGTCTTGGGAAATGAACTCGTCACCCTGAGTTCAAATCCTGGACGTGGTAATTGCATTTCACTTAGCACTGTATATATATATATATATATATATATATATATATATATATATATGTGTGTGTGTGTGTGTGTGTGTAAGTTGAAAATGGAAGCGAATCCGACGGTATGTTGAAAGGAAAAATAGAAAAAGGAAAGAAAATGCTGAATGGATAAAATAGATTTTATTTTACTAACACGTGTTTCGGCCAGGAGTTTCTTCATGTACACATGTATTCTATTTATTGTTATTTTAAATATACAATAAAATATAATAATAATAGAAAACTACAATATCATTTTATACAAAGAATAACAGTCCTCGCCAGAGTGAACTGTTTGGTGTTTGAAATTAAAGTGGTCAAAATACGGAGAATTTTGAAATATTTGAAAAAATAATTTTTTTAAAAATTGTTTGAAGAAAACATTCCATACCAATAGTATTTTTGATTCATCAAGTCAAATCTCTTGTTAACATCCACATTGTCTCATCTTTTCACGTTGTAGTCCGTAATCTCATTGTTGGATTTTCATCGTCCCCTAACACATTGTATAAATAATCCTTCATAATCCTTCATATTGACTTTTGCACCTTTTTTCATCTCAGTTTTCCGTGCTTTCTGTATCATCTCTCGGGTGTAATGCCTTGTGCATCTTCCTCAATCTTCTTGTCTATCTGTCTGCTTTCTTGCTTGTTCATATGTTACAATTGCTATTATTTGCTGCTGTAATTAATCTTTTTATGCACTTGTTTTGTGTTTTTTTTGAGTCCTTGGATTGTGGCATCTACGCAGTCTTCAGTGTTGGTGAAACGCCTGCCATCTTCTTTTCTTGATACATATAGACTGTCTGTATCATCTCTTGGGTGTAATGCCTTGTGCATCTTCCTCAATCTTCTTGTCTTTTCGTCTATCTATCGGATTTCTTTTCTTGTCCATTTTAAGATTGGTCAAGAGTATTGGGGACTGCAGAGCTTAGTCTCTAGAAGTTTTCTTGTTGTTCTGAAATATTCTTTTTAAAATTTAGCTTTCATCTCTGTTTGTTTGATGGTGTCCGCTTCCAAGATTCCCCATTATTGGCAATTCTCCTTTTCTCCAAGTGTTCTTGATTATTATTATTATTATTATTATTATTATTATTCAAGGTCAGTTTGTTACACTTTCATTGATTCTATTGTTGATTCCTGATTTTCATTCTCTGAAATAATGTTTCCTTTTTTCAAAGGGCACTTCCCCCCTTACACATCATAGACATTGGCAGCTGTCATTGTTATGTCATTCTCTAATGTCACCATCAATTTTACTTCTTGATTCTAATCTTAATATGGCTCGATTAAAACTAATACTTGCCTCGCTTTTCTTAAGACAATTATTTCTCAATATCAACTCTTTTTTTTTCAAACCTGGAGAGGGAAGGGGCATAAATTCTTGGTAATTTATGAGGAAGTGCATCCCGGTCTCCTGCCTCATAAATTGCTACCTGGTGACTATTAAAATAACGACCCCAGCTACGGTGTTACTTGAAAGAAAACAACCAACTTAGGGTGTTAAATGTATTTTAGGGGGGGGCTTCTCTTTTTTGTCGTAATTCTTATTTATTTATTGTAATTTGTTGTAATTCTTATTTATTTATAGAAATTTGTCGTAATTCTTGTTTATTTGTCGTAATTCCTGTTTAGATATGAAGATGGATAGTTTGGAATAGAAAGAGATAGATAGATAGATAGATAGATAAACAAACAAAATAATATAGATATAAAAGCATGCATCATGCACACAGATTTACCTTAAAAAATCAGCAGACCTGGGATTCTCTCGACTCACTACGTGCTTTAATATAAAATTTTCATTGGGATGAGGGAAATATTTCTGAATTATGAATATAATTTTGAATTTCTTACTTTGTGAAATAAATACTGCTTTTTATAATTTTAAGGGAATAACTAAATAAACCTTTGATATCATAAACAATCTCTAAGCAATTGAAAGAAAATTGAAGTTAAAAAAAAAAATATTACTTGATTTTACATCAAAGGTTTAACATAACTTTAAAGTGTATTGTTACTGTTATATACCTCTTTTATTCTTCTGGCCGGATCTGCTTCTTCTATCTTCTAATGGTCTGGTATATCTTCTACAGGTCTCGTCTGGTCTTCTTATCTGGGGATTCCGTGTCTGGTTCTGCTGGGGACCATTTCTTATCAGAAGCCTTGTGTCATTGTTAGCTTTTAGTAATAACAACAAGACTTCGATTTACTTTGGATGTTAGTTTATTCTGGAACCCCAGAACCAGACATCTGCGCAGATCGACTTAAACATTCCTATCGTCGGCTCCTACCTGCTAACTGACTGAGTCTTCTTACTATCCTTAAAACCGGAGAAGCAGGGTTCCGCTATGCATTCCGGTTCTCTTTATCGGATGCTGGTGAGAGTAGGTCAAGCGCCGTCACTCTTTTCAAGGCATCAGCTGCACTAATTGCTATTATGTTTCTATACTACCTTTATAAGTATTGGGATCTAATAATTATGTAACACAGTTTTTTTGAAAAGCATTATTACCAATAAAATTAGACATATATTTCCTCTGCTGAGTAACTAGTAAGTCACTGAATAACTACAGTAGGATTAAGTTCTTCCATATTTAATATGGATATCACAAGTCTGTGTGTCAATGCATTGAACACATGCTTACACTTTCACCATTCTGATCTTTCTGTATAAAACATATGGACCATGGCTCATCATGCCTTTTTTTCTCGCCTATTTATGGCTCAATCATTAAAATATTTAAATGGTTAGAAATAAAATAAAATAATCTTTCTAAATATGTAATTTGTATGTTTTTATCCATTGAATTATTTTTCACAGTCAGTTAAAAAAAAAAATATTTTGCTTCGGACAGCTTAGAATTCGAAGTATGATTTTTTTTCATACTAAATTTTAACGAAAAATCAAATCTTATTTATCGCATATTTCTGTTCCCATCTAAAAAATATTAATTTGGTTAGAAAGAAAACAAAATAATCTTTCTAGATATTTAATTTGTATGTGTTTTCATACATTGAATTACTTTTTACAGTTTTTATTTTGTTTCGGGCCGATTCTTCAAAGAGACCACCCGGTAAGATCTGAGAATATACTACATCTATTAAACTTTCTTTCTGTTTGACACAAGGCCACAAATATGGTGTTCCCAAGTAAGGCCCGACCATTATGCTACAATATTTTTGTTCAATCTTTTCCTCTTACAATAATATAAATATTGATAAAATAAAATTTTATTAAAATCTGAAGGTTTTTTCCAACTGTGTTTTCTTGGATATGGTAGCTCAGTACTAAAAACATTACACTAAATGGTTTTGGTTTTGGAAAATATTTCAGTGTGGTTTTACATTATGAAGATGAAACCGAAATAAATCGTTTTTCAGTTAAACCACCCATCTCGACTTATTATACAAGATGCATTGTTGGATGGTCTATTGAAAATAATAGCCAAATCCCTAATGCAGCATTGCAAATCCTCAAGAATGATGTATTCTAGTTATTTCAAAGAGGAAAAGAAAAGAAAAAAAAGAATCTACAAATGATATTAGAAGGTAAAAGCTCAACTCTGAAATTGCAAAATTGATCATAAAGAGATGTAAAATAAGGGCCAGCATCAAAGTATTGCAGCAAGAGGCAGATGCAATGGCAGAGAAAGCTGACCCCCCCCCTGGACTTTACACTGGTTGCAAAATCCAATGCCTACCACAAAAGTATTGAAGAAAAAATAAAGAAGTGATCATAATAATAATAATGAAATTTATTGTGTACAGTGCTCAGGTGCACCACAACTCATCAAAGTCTCATGTCTAGTACACAGAATAATGTATTAGTGTCAGGAACATGAATAGTGTACAGTAATAATATACATGTATGTGTACAGTGCTCAGGTGCACCACAACTCATCAAAGTTTCATGTCAAGTACACAGAATAATGTATTAGTGTCAGGAACATGAACAGTGTACAGTAATAATATACATGTATGTGTACAGTGCCCAGGTGCACCACAACTCATTAAAGTCTCATGTCAAGTACATAGAATAATGTATTAGTGTCAGGAACTGATGACAGTTTACAGTAATAATATACATGTATGTGTACAGTGCTCAGGTGCACCATAACTCGTCAAAGTCTCATGTCTAGTGCATAGAATAATGTATTAGTGTCAGGAACATGAATAGTGTACAGTTATAATATAATGTATGTGTACAGTGCTCAGGTACACCACAACTCATCAAAGTTCATGTCAAGTACACAGAATAATGTATTAGTGTCAGGAACATGAACAGTTTACAGTAGTAATATGCATGTATGTGTGCATGTGTGTGCATATGTATGTGGAGAGTGGCATCAGGTATAGTGTCAGCTGACTACAGGAAGCATGGAGGCTTTGAAAGACTCAGTGCTTCGGCAGCCTACAACAGATGCGGGCAGTTTATTTCCATGTCTCCGCAACTCTGAGCATGAAAAAATGTTTCCGAAAGTCACGTGAGCAGTGCTGTTTTCTGACTTTGTAGGCATGCCCACATGTGTTAGAAAGATAGAGATCAAAAAGGTGCTCAAGGTTGCTGTTGTTCAGATGATTAATGACCTTATATGCGTTTACCAGGTCAGTTGCCAGACGCCGAAGTTTCAGCGATTCCATTCCCAGGGCAGCGAGACGTTCAGAGTATAACAGATGCCTGATGGAGGGTATTCGTTTGGTTGCACGTCTCTGTACAATTTCTAGGGGGTTAATATTCTGAGCAAGATAGGGGTTCCAGACCGGTGATACAAACTCCAAGTGTGGCCGCACCATAGCTTTGTCACTAGTTAGTGATTTTGTATGTAATGGACTCTCTTTTATGTTATGTACATGTATGTTATTATTTTCTGTATCTTGTCATATTCCTGTGCTGTTATCAATATAAAATGTTTTGTCCCACAAACATGTCGGAGTTTGTTGTTTCAACGAGTTATAACATAATTATAACCTTGAACCTTACAGTAGCACTGCTTAATTTTCCAATGAACAGTTGTTGCATTGAACTGAATCAAACTGTGGAGTGTGTTTTCTTTCACTGTGCATCTCTACAGTTGTTTTGAAATGTTTCAAAAAGCTTTTATGATTAACAGATTTCTTGTACAATTCTTTGCTTTGAAACTTGTGTTAATGTGCAGAAATGTATCGCTGAAACATTGCATGTTTTTTGTGTGCTCACTGGCTTTAGTGAGTATCCTGATTTGGTTGATACAACATAAGAGATAATAAGTAGGTAATTATTTTTTTTTACGTGAAATTAATTTTTTTTTCTTCTTTTTTGTTGTTGTTTTTTAACAATATCCTCAATTTATCAAATCAGCTGTAAAATGAAAAGATTAATTTTGATTACCTTTAGTAAAATCTATGTGAAAGTTATATGCTTGTGTTGTATGTAAGAAATTAGCCTTAAAAAAGGATATTGCTAAAAATTATTTTAGCAATATCATTTTTAAGACTAATTTCTTACATACATTTTAAGGCTAATTCTTACATACATTTTTTTAAGGCTAATTTCTTACATACATTTTTAAAGCTAATTTCTTAATTTCTTACATACATTTTTAAGGCTAAATTTCTTACATTTTTTAAGGCTAATTTCTTACATACATTTTTAAGGCTAATTTCTTACATACATTTTTTAATTTCTTACATTTTTAAGGCTAATTTCTTACATACATTTTTAAGGCTAATTTCTTACATACATTTTTAAGGCTAATTTCTTACATACATTTTAAGGCTAATTTCATTTTTAAGGCTAATTTCTTACATACATTTTTAAGGCTAATTTCTTACATTTTTAAGGCTAATTTCTTACATTTTTTAAGGCTAATTTCTTACATACATTTTTTTTAGGCTAATTTCTTACATACATTTTTAAGGCTAATTTCTTACATACATTTTTAAGGCTAATTTCTTATATACATTTTTAAGACTAATTTCTTACATACCATTTTTAAGGCTAATTTCTTACATACATTTTTAAGGCTAATTTCTTACATACATTTTTAAGGCTAATTTATTACATACATTTTTTAAGGCTAATTTCTTACATACATTTTAAGGCTAATTTCTTACATACATTTTTAAGACTAATTTCTTACATACATTTCTTAATGCTAATTTCTTACATACATTTTTAAGGCTAATTTCTTACATTTTTAAGGCTAATTTCTTACATTACATTTTTTAAGGCTAATTTCTTACATACATTTTTAAGGCTAATTTCTACATACATACATTTTAAGGCTAATTTCTTACATACATTTTTTAAGGCTAATTTCTTACATACATTTTTAAGGCTAATTTCTTACATACAATACAGTCAAGGCACATCAGCTGAGCCTAAAGTTATTCTAAATATTTTTAGTTCTTTCTGAAATTAGTGAATTAATGATCATTAGCTTGGTTTTTTTAATAGTCCATTTCAATTTTTAATATTTAATTGTCCTTCTCTCCTCATTAATAGATTATGTCACAAGTCTTATCCTATATTCAGGAAAAGAAAGAAAAAGAAAAATTCCATTACTTTTCTTTTATTTTGTGTACAGAGATCAGTCCATTTTTTTTATCTGGTTAAAGAAAAAAGAAAAAGATTTCTTAGCAGAATCCCTTTGATCTAAATTAATTGTTAAATAATATTTAACAATTAATTCAGTTCAGAGTCATTCTGCTAAAAATCATTTTCTTTTTTTTAACCCCAAAAATTCACATTTACAAAAAATTTTTAAAGGTATGTTTGGCACAAGGCCTGATTCATGGATCACTAACAATGGCAGTAATTTATGAGGAAGTGCGTCCCGGTCTCCCGCCTCAAAAACCGCTACCCAGTGACTATCAAAATAACAACCCCAGCTCGTCGTAATTCTTGTTTATTTATCGTAATTTGTCGTAATTCTTGTTTAGATATGAAGATGGATATATAGTCTTGAATAGACTGAGATAGATAGATAAACAAACAAAATAATATAGATAGATATGAACAAATTGAGATAGATAGATATTTTCGACAAGTAAATGTATTTGGGGGGTCGCTTCTTTTTTTGTCGTAATTCTTGTTTATTTAAACTAAAAACAAGACATTAAACAAACATGAATAAAAAAAAATCTTAGTATTTAAAGTAATATAGATAAATATGAACAAATTGAGATAGATAGATAGATAGATATGAAGATGGATAGTTTTGAATAACTGAGCTGGGTCGTTATTTTGATAGTCACCGGGTAGCAATTTTTGAGGCAGGAGACCGGGACGCACTTCCTCATAAATTACCACAATTGCCAATAACATGCTAATCATTATTCTAAGACAAGTACTTATTAAAGCTGCCATGAAAACTGACCTTGTTTGAATTTGTTAAATAAGGGAGGCAATTTCTTACACTTGGCTCAATAGAATGTTTCTATTAAAATAAATTAAAAAAATGTTTTCTTTTTCTTTTTCTTTTTCTTTTTCTACTTTGGCAAATTCTTATTATGAATCAAGGTTGATTCATGTCTATACTCACAGACACATGTCTGTGAGTATATAGATAATTAGCATTACATGCTCAAATGTATGTATCATTCTTTAAACGATACCAAAATTTAAATCTTATTATAATGGAGATTGTGTGTTTTTCTGTCTGTAACCGAAACTATATTACTATACAAGTCACAATTCCTTTAGTTATTTACATCATATTCTCCAAGGTTTACAGTGTGAATGGGGAGGCTAATTTGCATATTGATCTTAAAAAATTGATTTTAATAAATATGTGCTTAGTATTATTGATTTCTAATTGTTTGGTTTTATCTTATTGAATATGAGCAAAAATCTCTTCAATAAATCTTAAAAGAAATCCCTTAACAAGAAGAAATAACTGTAATATTATTCTTTACTTCCTATTTTAACTAAACAGTTTAATTAGGAACATTTACCAATGAAAGACGGAAGTAACGGAAAATGATGGAAGTTAGTTTCAAAGTTGTTCTATTTTTCAATCATACCCCCTCTGTTCAAAATCTTTTTATCTACATTCTTATTCAGTTTCATTAGCCTTTCTAATTTAATATCATATTTTATTATAAAATTTAACTAAAATACTTGCACCCTACGGAGGGTGCATATATTTGCTAGTATATATAATTAACAGAGTAAATTCGTCATTGTGCATATGAATATATTTGGTTAATATTATTCACTACATTCACACAAATGAATTTATCTATATCAAGAATTTGGAAGAGGTTCTTTGTCGCTATGGATGTTCAAACAGTTTGAAATAGAACTACATAATTTGACTACTTCATACTGTCGTGCCATAAGTCACCCAAAAAGTGCAATATACATACCAGTTTAAAATGAACGAGAAATTCTGGGGAAGCCAGCTAGTGTAGTGGTTAGAATATCCGCCTGACAGTAGGGTTCGAATCACGCACAAAGCACTGTCCTGTCTATAGCTCTGTTGATGAGGCCTAATGGGCTGAAATGTACATACAGAGATGACTTTTTCTCGATTTGTTTACGGTTTACATTTAAACAATATGCACGCCTAATTCATTTAGTTATAATTAATTAATTAACAAAATTAGGTATGACTTTAATTAAGCACATAATCTCCGACATAATTTGATATGTAGAAAGTTTGTAGAAAAAGATGTTAATAGTTTTGCTGACAGAAATCTGTTTCGACCATATGAAGCGGTCTTTATCAAAGCTACTATGTATAATAGGAAAGATGAAATAAATAGATCGCTAATCATGAGGGACAAAATGCTCTCGATCATCAGAGCTGGAATTTTCAAAAAAAATTTTAAAATGCATATTCTATGTTAAAAATAAAATAAATTTTATTTTTTAAAAATTAGAAGCATTTTTATCATTAAAAAAGCTCAAAAGAGTTTGAATTAAAAAGTGTATACAAATATCAAAATGTTCAAGAATATGTTCCAGCTACAAAAGCAAGTTTTAAAAATATAATAAATCCAACAGTACAATTGATGAAGATGGAAAGTTTCAGGAATCTGTAATGTTGACAAATTCGTAGTGTCGGGATCCTTATTATATTCAAAATTTTAGCCTCCAGTGATATATTTTAAACAATTCCAATTTTGTTTTTTTCTGTAGACAGTATGAAAAGTAAAATGGATATGATCGACAGCGTTTTGTGCCTCGTAATTAACGATCTATTTATTTTGTCTTTCCTATTATACATAGTTGCTTTGACAAAGACCGCTTTATATGGTCGAAACAGATTTCTGTCAGCAAAACTATTAACATCTTGTTTTTTTATAAATTTTCTACACATACTGTCAGATTCATATCCCTTTTACTTTTCATAATTTGATATACATAGTTACTGGAAAAGATAAATATTTTTGCTTCTTGATAGGGAAAGAGGAACTCTCATTGAGGGTTGAATTCATAATTATTAACATTTTATTAACTTTAGGCATTGAAGATTGTTAATTACGGAAAATGAGCCATAACACCTAATCAAACCCTTATCGCAATCCCCAACCTGTCGGCTGGGGCAGAATGCACCGACTGCACCTCTGCAGAGGGGTAAGACTCCCCCAATGGGGCCACCTGTTGTCCGTGGGTGGCGACCCGTATTGCTTAAAGATAGAACCCAGGTGGATGAGCAGTCCATGACATGCAACACTCCACTTAGAACCTTATTTAGGCTAGACGGGCGGTCGGAGAGGACCCTCCAATCAATCGGCTGGCCACGTCAAGCCCTAGCACCTATATGATTGCCCCAACCCTTTTTATCATATGGGTGCTAGATGGTGGTGGCTGCGGGTCTACATGTCCTGGGAATGACGTTAAACTCTATCTGATGGTGAGGTTCCAGTTTTGGAGGTTTGGGGAATGTGGAGCACCCTTCATCACCATTGCTCCCTGGTCCACTCAGACCCGGAGTGGTAGTACCTGTTAGGGTCCCATCTATGGGTTAAATAGAAAACATGAGTTGATAAACAAAATTGTATTATCCATTAAAAATGAAATTATTTAAAAACTTTGTCGGCATTAAACATTTTTGAATACCAAATTACCAATAGAAGTGTAAGATTCAAAGTGACTATTTGAAGAACATACAACTCCAACAAGGGTTGAGGGACAATACATTTAATAGATAACAGCACATGAATACAAAGTATACATAATAGAAGAGTGCATGGATACATAAGATACAAATACAAGAGTAGATAAACCTACATATATAAAAGGACTGGAGCGTCCATAGATAGAAATGACTTACAAGGAGGGGGGCCGGAGCCCCACCGAGAAAGGGGTAGACCGTGTCTAACCCATGTGGTCTCGTAGCGAGGAAAGAGGTAGAAAAGAGGAAGAGAATTTTGAAATAGCCGCTTAAATACCAGAGGTCCCCTAGTGGGAACAAACGACAACCAGCGGGCATATAACTCCTCAGGCAAATGGGAAAATAATCCCATACAGAAGTATTCGGCATAAAATAACCCAAGGGGTTGACATGCCGTAAAACCCAACCAAATCAAACCAAACTGTATCAAAATAAGAAGTGTATTAAAGATAGAACAAAAGCAAGAATATTTTTTTTAAAGAAGTTACAGTAATATCTTTTTTCTTTATTTCACAATTCCTGATAATTTTTCATTGTTACTATTTACAGACAATCACGGGCTGAACTTCAATCTTTGGCTCATCTTATTGAGTCAATGTGGACTCAGCATAACCCTCCTGTTTCACCAAACAGTTTGGATTTAGATCAGATGTTCAGTTTTCTTCAAGAAGAAAAAGCTCATGATCTTACAGTGCAGCAACAACACAATGATAAAGAAGAAGCACTCACAAGAATTAATGAAGCCTTTGAAGTGCTTAACGAGCTTTGGGAGGTAAGTTTCAAAACATGCTTTTTTTTCTTTCTCTAAGATTTTGTAAAGTGACTATGTTGCCTTGGTTAAAAGTAATTTCATTGCTTTCTCACTAAACTTTATTTTCAGATGATTTTATGATTTATTTGATTATCTTAAAATCATCTAATAATTTTAAGATTTACATCAAATTATTTAATTCTAACGATTGTTCCAAAAGTGATCAGAGATTTATCCTCAAATTCACACCAAAGTGTCAGTAGAATGTTGAACCAAATTGAGACTCACACTGGAAAGTGAAATGATAAAGAGAAAATAGGAACAGAAAATATTGTTACATAATTGCCATGTAAAAGAAGAAAAACATATTTTGGTAAAAAGAAAAAAACATATTGGTAAAAGAAGAAAAAAACATTTTGGTAAAAGAAGAAAAAACATGTTTGGTAAAGAAAGAAAAAAAAAAAAATTTTAAAAGAAGAAAAAACATATTTGGTAAAAGGAGAAAAAAACATATTTGGTAAAAGAAGAAAAAAACATATTTGGTAAAAGAAGAAAAAAACATATTTGGTAAAAGAAGGAAAAAAACATTTGGTAAACAGAAAAATATATTTGGTAAAAGAAGAAAAAAAATTTGGTAAAAGAAAAAAAATATTTGGTAAAAGAAGAAAAAAACATATTGGTAAAAGAAGAAAAAAGAAAGAAAAAACATATTTGGTAAAAGAAGGAAAAACATATTGGTAAAAGAAAAAAAAAAACATATTTGGTAAAAAAGAAAAAAAACATAAAAGAAGGAAAATTTGGTAAAGAAAAACATATTGGTAAAAAGAAAAAAAACATTTGGTAAAAAAGGAAAAAAACGAAAAAAAAAACATATTTGGTAAAAGAAAAAAAACATGTTTGGTAAAAGGAGAAAAAAAATATTTGGTAAAAGGAGAAAAAAATATTTCGTAAAGATATATAAGAATATCATGGTTCAAAAGTTTTCAATCTCTAAATTGATAAGAAAAAAAAAACAGTTCACACAAACATAAATATTCAGATGTATATTCAAAATTGAGAAAAAATAGATTTCCCTTTTTTCCTATTTTTAAAGAAAATAGCCAACTAATACTGATCAATTTTGTTTGTACTATCAACACTTTATTTACCTATGCTGTTGAATTTTGATGCCATAGCTACAAAATTGGTTACTTCTTTGACTATCAAATAATAAAGAAAAGTTATAGTTTTTTGTTTTCCCATTTTATATGTACATTTTCTAAAGACTTAGAATTTACCTTTGAAATCTGTCTGTTCTGTAGATGTTTATGGCAATGCGATATTGAAAACTAGATAAGTATTCAATTGACTACGGTGAAATGAAAATAGCCGACCAAAACAAACAGCTTCCTCAAAGTGAAAAAAAAGGGGAGGTTATTCTGATTTATGTAGCTAATGTTGAGATTACCACACTTGGACCCTAACAAAGTACCTAGAGAATAAGCTAGATATCATAAAATGTGTTCTTAATAACAATTAAGTTCATTTCAAATAATGCACCAGCATAATTAGGAACACATTTTATGATATTTTTGTGTTAAAACATGCAGTTGTATTGATTCAAACAAATTCGTATTTTCAGTGTAGATTTACAGTGAAAGGAAAATTGTTTGATTTATACATTTGCTTAGTGTTAACATAAGCAGATTGGCTTAATGACTGACTCTTAGAAAGCCATTAATACAAACTCAAATATTTCAAGCAGGAATAAAAGAGTCTGATAATTGTTACCTAATCTATGCGTAGATTATTGTCAGCCCCCTGTATTCTGAAAGGATGGCCCCTTTTCATATCACGGGTGGGACTTTCCATGGAATATTACAGAAAGCCCGCGAAATATGTGAAGTCACGTGGGACCTGGTTGGCTCTCAGTTTCAGCTTGGACGTCAGGCAGATAAGATGTATCTGCTTTAGCTGGAGCTCACTTGCACACGCGTGTTGTGTTTAGTTAGAGAAATATGTTTAGTTAAGTAAATAAAGGTTTAAATAAGTAATATTTTTGTGGTTGATGAATGTCTTGGCAACAAGACTGACCTAGAAGAAGAAATGAATCAAGGATGACCAACCAGCAAGAACAGAGAAATAGGAGTCCAGACACTAGAAGAAAACGTAAGATACCAAAGATGAGCAGAAGATAAATAGAAGTAAGGAAAGGGTATACAACATAATGAATAGATATACACTTTGATTTAAAAATGATTTCTATTAGTTGAGTTTATACATCTTTAATAATAAAGTTCAATTATTTCAATGAAATTTATTATATCATTTAACCACTCTTTAATAATAAAGTTCAATATTTTCAATGAAATTTTATTAAATCATTTAAAAACCACTCTTTAATAATAAAGTTCAATTATTTCAATGAAATTTTATTAAATCATTTAAAACCACTCTTTAATAATAAAGTTCAATTATTTCAATGAAATTTTATTAAATCATTTAAAAACCACTCTTTAATAATAAAGTTCAATTATTTCAATGAAATTTTATTAAATCATTTAAAACCACTCTTTAATAATAAAGTTCAATTATTTCAATGAAATTTTATTAAATCATTTAAAACCACTCTTTAATAATAAAGTTCAATTATTTCAATGAAATTTTATTAAATCATTTAAAACCACTCTTTAATAATAAAGTTCAATTATTTCAATGAAATTTTATTAAATCATTTAAAACCACTCTTTAATAATAAAGTTCAATTTCAATGAAATTTATTAAATCCAATGAAATTTTATTAAATCATTTAAAACCACTCTTTAATAATAAAGTTCAATTATTTCAATGAAATGTCAAAATAAAATCCCAAGAGTTTGACTGAAATTGATCTCCTTGTTTATATCTATTTATCTGTTTTATCTTAATGATTTTCAAGGTTCTTAACATTATTTATTGAAATTAGTAACTAAAAATGAAAAATAAAAATTGTATTATTTTTCAACTAGATTTTAGAAGAAGGTATTTTTTTTGTTTATCAGTGGCTGTTCAAAGTGGGCACTGGTACGAAAGATCAATACAATCAATACAGATACTGATTGATTGATCACTGTGGCCATGTATTGCAAGCAGGGCAAGAATGATTTTCCTGTGGGTGTCTGCAGTGGACCATGATTGATGATTCCAACATCTCAATGAATCCTACTCCCGTTTTTACTTTTTCTTTTGGGGGGCTAAGTTTTATTGTCCTAGGGTAGTCTTGAAGATATTTAGTAAAAAGAAAAACTCTTGAAAATAGTTTAATTTATAACCATCTTTGAGAAAACCATTTCTTTACTTTCCACTAAGCATATTTATGTGTGTATATATATATATATATATATATATGCATATTTATGTGTATATATATATATATATATATATATATATATATATATATATATAAATGTATTTAGTTTTTAAAAACATTTATGTAGATGGATAAATATATCATTATACACTGACAAAAATATTACGTTTAGAATTAAACACTGTGTACTTAAGAAATTTAATTTTTTAAATAGAAAAATAAAGTATGAACTCTAAAATCTAACAAAAATATTTGTCTAGTTAGGAGAAATTTTCGATTTTAAAGTATATATCTTTAAAAACTCTTAACATCCTATACCGACTCATTCCACCCATCCAGAAGTCACATTCATTTTCCTAATCTACCCCAAATGATAGCCTTTGTTTAAATGTAATATTAAACATTTACAAGTCTTTGGTTTAAGTAAAATAACAGGTAACTTTAAATGAAAAGGCCATTTTTAGCCATTTCTTGATAAATCCTTATAGGAATGGGGCTCTGGACTTAGGAAATTCTCAACAGGATGTTAAGAGTTAAATTAGTTTTTATCTTTTTCATTCAGTTGTCAGTTCTGCAATACATGTTAATGTTAGACTGAATTCATTTGAAAGTATTTTACATGTATTTTACATACATTTTATTGATAAATTTAAATGTTTAAATTTTTTTCTGTAAATTATTCTTACTAGCAAAATAAAAAACACCCTCTGGGCGACGTAAAATAAATATTGCCTGAGGGGATGGGAGTTGAAAATTTAATATCAGAGAGTTTGTATCATAAGTAAAGTAAAATCATCAAATTTATTAAAGGAGTAAAAAATAAAATAAATTTATTAAAGGAGTAAAAAATTTAAAAAATTAAAATGGAAACTTAGTTCTGATAACTTTAAATATATATTAAAATAAAAAATAAACTATATATAAGATAGATAATATCAGGTATGTATTTATTAAAACTTGTTTAAAAAACCAATGAGGACTGTCTAACGTTGCATGCTCAAATTTTGAGTGTATTTTATTTATGACAATTTTAGGCAGTGTGACGTAAGCAGTGATGTAGTTTTTGTTACAGACAAAAATCGGAAGCGAATCTCCATTATTAATAGATAAGATAAAATATGTGATATAGACCTACCATCTTTTAAATCTATTCTATTATCTTTAATATGAAAAAATAGAAATTTTTATCAAAATGCCATGTGTCTGGTAATTTAACTTTATAAATAACCAAAAAATAAAAAGTTTATAACTATTATTTACATTTCTTATCTCCACGCTGTTCTCCTAACCTGGTCAATAGGTTCATCTGTTTGAGTCACTTTCATGTTGGCTTTCAAAATAGATCACTTAATAGAAATTGATTTTATGTTTTCTTTCTTGTCAGTTTGATCAAGCAAAAAATAATCAGTAAAACATTTTTATATATACTAGCAAATATATGCACCCTCCGGGTGCAAGTATTTAAGTTTTGATATAATGAAATATCATATTAAATTAGAAAGGCTAATGAAACTGACTAAGAATGCAGATAAAAAGATCTGCAACAGAGGGGGTATAATCGAAAAATAGAACAACTTTGAAACTAACTATTCCATCATTTTCCATTACTCCCCTCTTTCATTGGTAAATTTTCCTAATTTAACTATTTAGTTAAAATAGGAAGTAAAGGATAATATTACAGTTATTTCTTCTTGTAAATAAATTTCTTTTAAGATTTATCCACGAGATTTTTGTTTATATTTCTTAAGATAAAACCAAACAATTAGAAATCAATAATACCAAGCACATATTTATTAAAATAAAATTTTAAATATCAATATGCAAATTAGCCTTCCAATTCACACAGTAATCCGCCATTTTGTTGTATATATGAATACAATTGCATGTTATTAGTATGTAGATATGGTCAACAGTCTTAATGATGTAAAACAATTTTATTAATAATTGAAGTTTAAATTAAAAATAAAATCATGGAGAATGTGAAGTAAATAACTAAAAGGAATTGTGACTTGTATAGTAATATAGTTTCGGTTACAGACAGACAAACCCACAATCTCCATTATAATAAGATATTTTTTCATATAAAAAGAAATGCCATAACTAGACTGCTTCAGTTCCAGTGATCTTTTGAAAAAGAGATTTTATCTCGAAAATTCAGGAATTAAATACAGGTTAACACACAGCACCATTGTTACCTTATTATTATTATTTTTTTCTTCTTTACATCTGCATTGTGATAGCCTTCTAAATCAACCACCTAACCAATATATACACAATGCTTCAAGCAAATTATAAAACTCTTATTTTTATATATATTTTATATATGTTAATATTTACTCCCCAGCTCCCTGGTGCTTATATTTCAAAGGGGGGATCATCATCTTAAAAAATATTGCCTTTTATTGCTTTATTTTTATTTTTATAAATCAAAACCTGAATAATAAAATAAAGAAAAAGAAAAAGACTTAATATCTTATTATAATGGAGATTGTGGGGTTGTCTGTCTGTAACCGAAACTATATTACTATACAAGTCACAATTTCCTTTGTTATTTACATCACATTCTCCATGATTTTATTTTTATTTAAACCTCAATTATTAATAAAATTGTTTTACATCATTAAGACTGTTGACCATATCTACATCCTAATAACATGCAATTGTATTTATATATACAACAAAATAACGGATTACTAATTTGCATATTGATCTTAAAAATTTGATTTTAATAAATATGTGCTTAGTATTATTGACTTCTAATTGTTTGGTTTTGTCTTAATGAATATGAGCAATAATCTCAGAAATAAATTTTAAAAGAAATTCATTAACAAGAAGAAATAACTTTAATATTATTCTTTACTTCCTATTTTAACTAAATAGTTAAATTAGGAAAATTTACCAATGAAAGACGGGAGTAACAGAAAATGATGGAAGAGTTAGTTTCAAAGTTGTTCTATTTTTCAATCATACCCCCCTCTGTTCCAAATCTTTTTATCTGCATTCTTATTCAGTTTCATTAGCCTTTCTAATTTAATATGATATTTTATATATTAAAACTTAAATACTTGCACCCGGAGGGGGCATATATTTGCTAGTCAAAATAAAATTATTACTCTTGATCTCTTTTGCTTCTAACACTTTCTCGTACAAAAAAAAAATGCCTACCCAGAAATACTAAAAGAGATATTAAAAGGAATAATATAATTTTATCCATTGAAACATTCAAATCAGCTTTATGGGTGCCCTAGTATGGATCTATATATTAACTTCATCATTGAAGCTAGTATAGATTCTTAAGATGGGAGTTCTGTTCCACAGATGGAAATTTTCTCCTGCAGATAACACAGCTGAACACTTGATACTGCCACCTGCTATGTGTGCCAATCAATATACAGAGTTAACTGTGGTGGTGTAAATACTGCTTGGTTGATCCCTACCTTGGTGCATCAGATAGGCTGCTACCATCTTCACGCTTCTGATTCATCAGCTTTATAAAGACTCTCTTTCCATTTTGGTGAATTTACTTCCAACCTGTAGCTTGAATCTTTTACTCATTTAGTTGCTTTATGTTATGTTCGGCTTTTTTATCAAGTAGTATTCTGTCTTAGAAACGAAAGAAAATTACCTAAATAGATTTTACATATATTCTTATGCTAATGAATTATGTGGTACCTTTTGCAATCGTTAGTACAATGAAATAATTTGAGATAGCCTACATAATAAAGTAAGTAAGTAAAGGCCTAATGTCGGTATCAGCCATGCAGCGAGGGAGTCTATCCCCTTTTCACTAGGGCTAGACCAAGGAGATTATTTTAGCATATGAGGTGGAGCACCACACCTACCATCAGCTCCTTGCTTTACCGCACAGATCCCTGTGCTACTCATACACTGAGTTGGCAAGGGTCGGTATCGAACTAGGAACCTTGAGTCTATCTCCATTTCACTAGCGTTAGACCAAGGAGATTATTTTAGCATATGAGGTGGAGCACCACACCTACCATCAGCTCCTTACTTTACCGCACAGATCCCTGTGCTACTCATACACTGAGTTGGCAAGGGTCGGTATCGAACTAGGAACCTTGAGTCTATCTCCATTTCACTAGCGTTAGACCAAGGAAAAACTCAACACCATAATTCCATAATAAATTTATTTCGACCAAAATTGGGGCCTATATAAATCTAAGTTGATTTAATATAGCTCCCCAAAATCCAGTCTCATCAGATGGAAGATCAGGTTATTTGAACTGCTCGAGTGGAGGGGTTGGTAAATATATATATACAAAAAATCAGTAGACACTTTAGATACTTTTAAAACTAAGCCACTGTCTGTGAATCCGCTTAAGAAATTGACCTTGTGTTGCATCCTGCTCGTGCGGAGGGGTTGGTAAATATGTATATACAAAAAATCTCAACAGTAGACACTTAGATAGTTTTCAAACTAAGCCACTGTCTGTGAATCCGCTTAAGAAATTGACCTTGTGTTGCATCCTGCTCGTGCGGAGGGTTGGTAAATATGTATATACAAAAATCTCAACAGTAGACACTTTAGATAGTTTTAAAACTAAGCCACTGTCTGTGAATCTTAAGAAATTGACTTGTGTTGCATCCTGCTCGTGCGGAGGGGTTGGTAAATATGTATATACAAAAAATCTCAACAGTAGACACTTTAGATAGTTTTAAAACTAAGCCACTGTCTGTGAATCCGCTTAAGAAATTGACCTTGTGTTGCATCCTGCTCGTGCGGAGGGTTGGTAAATATGTATATACAAAAAATCTCAACAGTAGACACTTTAGATAGTTTTAAAACTAAGCCACTGTCTGTGAATCTGCTTAAGAAATTGACCTTGTGTTGCATCCTGCTCGTGCGGAGGGGTTGGTAAATATGTATATACAAAAATCTCAACAGTAGACACTTTAGATAGTTTTAAAACTAGCCACTGTCTGTGAATCCGCTTAAGAAATTGACCTTGTGTTGCATCCTGCTCGTGCGGAGGGGTTGGTAAATATGTATATACAAAAATCTCAACAGTAGACACTTTGATAGTTTTAAACTAAGCCACTGTCTGTGAATCCGCTTAAGAAATTGACCTTGTGTTGCATCCTGCTCGTGCGGAGGGGTTGGTAAATATGTATATACAAAAATCTCAACAGTAGACACTTTAGATACTTTAAAACTAAGCCACTGTCTGTGAATCCGCTTAAGAAATTGACCTTGTGTTGCATCCTGCTCGTGCGGAGGGGTTGGTAAATATGTATATACAAAAAATCTCAACAGTAGACACTTTAGATACTTTTAAAACTAAGCCACTGTCTGTGAATCCAGTATCGAAGGAAAACCTTTTTGTATTCGAAATTATAAAGAAGAAAAGAAAAGCATTTCCCTTTTGACTTTTTAGTATTTGAGCTTTGGAAGGCGCTCACCTGAACCAAGATTAAAATAGATGGAATTTTTGTTCAATACCTGCATCTTATTCCTACAACTTTGAAACTTGACAAGTGCCAAGTTCAAAATTCCGGCCTCTACTGACTGACACTGTAATTTGATATTGTAGCTCATGTGAACAATGTCTATAGCACAGTTGCCCCCATCTTCGTCTGGCAGCAGGGTCATTGAGTTACGAGAGAGAGTTGAGTAACAAAAACGAAAGAAAGAAAGAAAATCTCAAAGAAAATAACTTATTTACCATATTCACATTGCTTCAAAACTGAACTGCTTATTCTCACAAGTTTCTACATTTAATTCGCTCAATGTAATCTTTCAAAATTGATCATTTCCTTTTTACTTCAATTTGTTTCGGTAACTTTAGATTCAATTCTGCTAGAAATATTTTATTAATTTTGTGTCTCGACAGTTACTTTTTTTTTGTTTATTTTCAATTGATATAATGATTCTACCTTTAAGTTTTAAAATAAGCTTTTGGATTTTGTGAGTTGAATTTTATTTGGATTCAAACTCAACTTTGAATTGTTCCACTTTTTTTATCTGGAGAAAAAATGATTTTATTAGTTTATATACTAGCTACTGGCAAAATGAGGCTAAACTGCGTTTTTGACAAAATGACTTTAGCCCCCCCCTACAGAAAATAATTTACCAAAAATCAGGGAATTATCGGATTTTAATGAAATTTTCAGTGTTTATTTATCAATAAATGATCTTTATAATGCATTACTTTATATTTCATTTGGATTCGAACTCAACTTCAAATTGTTCCACTTTTTTATCTGGAGAAAAAATGATTTTATTAGTTTATATACTGAATGTAACTTCTTTTTTTCTTTTAGTTTTCATAAATTTTTACCTACTAAAATTTTATAAGATGTGATTCAGAGTTTGTTTGAATCATTTCAAGTCTTTTAGTAAATTATTATTATTTTTTTTTTTACTATTTAAGGAGTTAAATTTGAGTTTAAATGGTTAAAAAGTTGACTCTGAACTGTTTTCAAAGATTTTGATTTTATTTTGTTTGATTTCATTTGGTGTCTCTTCTGTTCTTTTAATTTGGAATTCAGTTTTAATAATACAATTCCTTTTCTAATCTGGTCTTGTTGATTTTATTCTTAAGATCAACAAGACTTGGTTAGAAAAAAGAATTGTTCTATTAAATCTAATAAATAGAATTATAAACTGGGATATCAAAAATTATTTTGCTAAATGGAAAAGAGGATATAAAGAATTTGTATGTAAAATTTTAATATAAATCATTCTATCCTCATGACCTACTGGTATGCTAGATGGAAGCTGCACAATAATGCTGCGTGCAGTCTTGAACAAGTCGTGGAAGCAGCACTCCACGAAAAGGCAGCTGTACAGTCACTTGCCTCCCATCTCACAAACTATCCGAGTGAGACAGACAAGGCATGCAATACACTGCTGGAGAAGCAAGGACGAGCTCATAAGCGACATTCTCCTGTGGAAGCCAACACATGGACATCTAGGTGTGGGGCGCCCGGCAAGAACCTACATTGACCAGCTATGCGAGGATGCTATTTGCTCCGCAGAGGACCTCCCGGGTGCAATGAATGATAGGGAAGGTTGGCGAGAGATTGTCATGGATGCAAGCGCAACATGATGATGATGAGTATATATTTCATCTGGTTTTGAGTAGTGGCTTCTTCTGTATTTCTTCTTACTTGGTAATTTGGTCTGAGTATTTATTTGTTGATGACTAGTTCTAACTTCTTAGCTGTTTCTCACTGGTTCTTCTTTTTCTTAACTGGTGTCTTAAGATGTTGTCAAGATGTCTTGCACTGTCATTGATTTTAGTGACCAACTCAAAACATTAATTCTAGTGAATTCCCATATTTATCTCTTTTAAGTATGGATCCTTAACCACATGTGGTGCGAGAATCTAGTAAACGTGTCCTCCCATCTCAACAGTTAGCAAGAAATTAAAAATATATCATCTCACACTTGCAATGGCAATCAGAAGCGGAGGGTCAGACTAAAGATACGAAACGTCCGTCAAATCTAACCATATTGATTTGAATTCAAATATTTTCCAACTGTTTTTATTTGAATTCAAATACTTTTCTACACTAGCTGTGCAAAATTGATAGTACATCCATTTATTTGGTGGATCTGAGATCCATGTCATAGGTATAGATTTTTTTTTTCCTTCGTGTTTCTATGTTTCTTCTGAATTAGTGATGATGCTAGAAGATTCATTTTCAATATACTGAGCTCGGTATATCTGTTTTGTATGCATAAAGACTGACAACCTGGCTTACAAAATTATAATCTATCTTATCTCCATGTATTTTATATTCTATGTTATCTTTTTACAGAGATATCTTAAGATATCTCAAGAGATATTTTAAGATTTATGGTGGTTGGTTTGTTTTGTTTTACGGCATATCAACCTCAGTGGGTCATTTAATGCCGATAAAGTTTTGAAATAAATCAATTCTTAATGGATAATACAATTTTGTTTATCAACTCATGTTTTTCTATTTAACCCATAGATGGGACCCTAACAGGTACTACCACTCCGGGTTAGAGTGGACCAGGGAGCAATGGAACCTCACCATCAGATAGAGTTTAATGTCATTCCCAGGACATGTAGACCCTCAGCCACCACCTTCTAGCATCCATATGATAAGGGGTTGGGGCTTGCCATAAGGGCAATAGGGTTGGGAAAATCATATAGGTGCTAGGGCTTGACGTGACCAGCCGATTGATCGGAGGGGGCCTCTCCAACCGCCCGTCTAGCCCAAGATAGGGCCAAACTGGAGTATTGCATGTCATGAACTGCTCATCCACCTGGGCTCTATCCTTAAGCATCACAGGTCACCACCCACAACCAACAGGTGGCCCCATTGGGGGAGTCTTACCCCTCTGCAGAGGTGCAGTCAGTGTATTCTAACGCCCCACCGACAGGGCAGATTTATGGTGGGGCATCAGAACTTTAGATAAGCTCCAGGAATTTCCTCTTTCAATGAGCCTATGTCATTATTTGCTATTACTTTTTCAATTATTTTTCTGTATTTTTCAAAAGATTCTAGGAATAAAAAATATATATTGGTGATACTTTTTTTATTACAAATTATATAAAAGATCAGAGACCAGTAATACTGTTAATAATACCAGTAGTAATCGTAATACAACTCCTTTCTCTTTTCCACCCTGTCAGCTGGGACGTTAGAATGCACCGACTGCACCTCTGCAGAGGGGTAAGACTTCCCCAATGGGGCCACCTGTTGGCCGTGGGTGGCGACCCGTGATGCTTAAGGATAGAGCCCAGGTGGATGAGCAGTTCATGACTTGCAATACTCTACTTTGGCCGTATCTTGGGCTAGACGGGCGGTCGGAGAGACCCCTCTGATCAATCGGCTGGTCACGTCAAGCCCTAGCACCTATATGATTTTCCTAACCCTATTGCCCTTATGGCAAGCCCCAACCCCTTTTTATCATATGGGTGCTAGAAGGCGGTGGCTGTGGGTCTACATGTCCTGGGAATGACGTTAAACTCTATCTGATGGTGAGGTTCCAGTTTTGGAGGTTTGGGGAATGTGGAGCACCCCTTCATCACCATTGCTCCCTGGTCCACTCTGACCCGGAGTGGTAGTACCTGTTAGGTCCCATCTATGGGTTGAATAGAAAAATGTATTTATAAAAAAATTGTATTATCCATTAAGAATTGATTTATTTCAAAACTTTATCGGCATTAAATGACCCACTGAGGTTGATATGCTGTAAAACAAAACAAGCCAAACCAAATCCTTTCTCTTTTCCATTACAACTTGTATTGAGTATATTTATAAACATGCTGTTTTTGTATATTGAAGTCACAGTCAATCTAATAATATTAATATTGTGCTGAATAATGCCCTGACTTTTTTCTTCTTCTTTTGACATAAAACTTATGTGCGATTAATTTCTTTCTTTTTTCTGCTTACTTCTCTCAAATGTCATGATAAATAATCACGCTGCTTGTTACATTTTAGAAACATATTTAGTTACTGATTAACAAAACCGTAATATGTTTTCTTCTGAATTCAACTGATAATTTTTTTTAAACAGGATTCTGTATAATTTGATAAGGTCAAGCAGATATAATAGCTTTTGCTTGATTGATTCAAAAAAATATATATAACATAACCATTTGAGTGCACATGTGTATTTTGTGTGAATAAGAATGAGATTTTATAATTTTTAATTGTAAATTTGTATATATATATATTTACCAACTCCTTCGCACGAGCTGGATCAATTTCTTAAGCGGAGTTCAGCAGGTTTGAATTCAGAGTTTTCCTTCTCCTAGACCGGTTGCCTAACCAAGGTTAAAGAGCCCAGTCTGCCTACTATTTACCCATAGCTGGAGGGAGAGTAGGATCCATACCTTTCCCAAGGGTATTAGCGTTAAGTGAAATGCAACGTTCAGGATTTGAACTCGGGGCGACGAGTCCATTTCCCATAAATTTAACCATTACACCATGCGCTTAAATTCCCATGAATTTAACTATTACACCACGCTTTTAAATATATATATATATATGAAGTTAAGTAAACAAACAAATGTGTTTATTTTTTATATGGCTTTAAGCCGACAATTTTTGAGGATATGTGCTTAATTGAAGTCATACCTAATTTTGAAAATTAATTAGTTAATAATTAATGAATTTAGGCGGGCATATATGTTCAAATGCTAAACGAATCGAGAAAATGTCAATCCCTGAATGTATATTTCGACCTATTAGGTCTCATCAGCAAGGTTATAGACATGGGAGACTGTTTCGTGTATGACTCGAAACCTCAAATAATGTGGGAATGGCAAGCTAGTGTTACGGTTAAACTTCGCCTGTCAGCTTGACAGTCGAAGTTTCGAGTCATACACGAAGCAGTCTCCCATGTCTATAACCTTGCTGATGAGACCTAATAGGTCGAAATGTACATTCAGGGATTGACATTTTCTCGATTCGTTTAGCCTTATATTTGAACATATATGCCCGCCTAAATTCATTAATTATTAACTAATTAATTTTCAAAATTAGGTATGACTTCAACTAAGCACATATCCTCCAAACATATGTATATATGTATATCTGGTCCTGTCACTATTGTGTAGCTGCCGTTTGTACCTATGCTACCAGCATCTAATATCTATTAATATATTGTTAAACATCTTAGTGACTAAACAGATATATACCTCTTCATTGTCTCCAGCAAAACAATAAGTTATTTGGCTTGAAAATCCATCAGCTGAAGGTCCTACCTTTCCAAGTTTGTTTTCTCTTAATTAATTCTGTGGCAGATTGCCTGTACATTCATTATGACAAAGAAAAATCTAATTCATCTCAGCTGCACTAGTTTCGTTCTTGTTCCTGGTGTTGAATAGTTTTCAATTTGTTTGCTTATCTTCGGTAAATAAAAAAAACAGAAATGTCATCCACATATATCATATGGTGAACATTGGAACAAAAATATTGAAATGAAAAAAAAAAAATTTTCATAAGTTTATTTTTTCTCTATTATTGAAAATATACAATTTCTTAAAACACGCATACATACGCACACACATTTATGTATTAACGAATCCTTCCGCATGAGCAGAATGTGACACAAGGTCAATTTTTGATTCAATTTTTAATAGGTTTGAATTCAGATTTTTCTTCTTCTGGACTAGTTGCCATGCCACGGTTAAAGAGCCCAGTCTATTCTACTATGTACCCATAGCTGGAGGGAAAGTAGTTTGATCCATACCTTTCCCAAGAGTATTAGTACCATGTGGAATGTAAACAGTCTTGTCTAGTATTTGAACTTTGGTTGATGAGTCAATTTCCTATGATGGTAACTATTACACCATGTCCCTCTCTTTATATATATGACCAAGGAGATAGTTGTGAGGTTGAGAGTGGGGTTATATATCTGCCTTGAAATATGGTAGTTTGTAATGAGCGGAAAATTGGGAAGGAAGAAGCGATGAAATGGTTTCGGCTTAGAAAACCCATCTAATCATAAAAGCTTCTCTAAAGATGCAGGATGTTTAAAAGGATGATTTTCTTCTTCTTTTTTTGGTTGCATTTCCTACTGTTTAAGTAATCAGCTCTAAAGCAAAAGCAATTATTTTACATCTATTGCATTAATAAAATTAATTTTATATCTTAACATGAAGTAAGAATCTATACCTGGTATACGATTGTTAATACTAACTAAGCAATAATACTTAATAAACTTAATTATTAAAGAAAACTTAATTATTTTAATTTATTCAATTCCACATGCCGTAAAAATATAGGGGCCAATCCCTATAATACTCTTCCCAATTATTAGTATAAATGTAGGTAATGAGTGTTGGTTAGCAAGATAGTTTTTCAGACCAGTGCCAATGTAGTGAATTTAAATGTCGACTATCATTAATCTTGCATAAACTTAATAAATAAATCTATATTATATTCAGTTAATTATAAATTGTGGCTGCTGACAATTTTTTTTCTCATGAGACTCAAATTTAACTTGTCATTTCATTTCATATTTGACATCTATTGCATTAATAAAATTAATTTTATATCTTAACATGAATTATGAATCTATACCTGGTATATGATTGTTAATACTAACTAAGCAATAATACTAACTACCTTTGACCCTAATTTAGTTATGTTCAATTAAGTGTAAATAATTATTTTAGTAAAACAATATTAATTCTTTTAAAATTTGTAAATTTGAATTCTGCATGATTAGTTATGTTTGGGGAGAAAAAAATTTTTGGAAAAAAAGAAAAGACCAGGATAATCGTACCAACCAAAAATAATCTATTGGTACAATATTTGTCCAAAAGAAAAAACAATTTATATGTATGTATATATATATATATATATAGATATAGATATAAGATATTTGGGAGAATATGTGCTTAATTGAAGTCGAACCTAATTTTTATGAAAGTTAATTCATTAATAATTAATTAGGCGGGATTTACCTATTTAAATGTAAGGCTAAACAAATCGAGAAAAATCAATCTCTGTATGTACATTTCGGCCAATCAGGCCTCATCAGCAGAGCTATAGATACGAAGACCGCCCCGTGTGTGACTTGAAACCCGTCTGTCGAATCGACAGGCAAGCGTCTTACCTCCACACCAAACGGACTTAGCAGAATTTTCTTCGTTTTGTTAAGTAGTAGGTGTTTATATTCCTCTTAAGTGACTTTTACACGAACTATAGCTCTGCTGATGAGGTCTGATAGGCCAAATGTACATACAGAGATTGATTTTTCTTGATTTGTTTAGCCTTACATTTAAATAGGTAAATCCCGCCTAATTAATTATTAATGAATTAACTTTCAAAAAAATTAGGTTCGACTTCAATTAAGCACATATTCTCCCAAATATTGTCGGCTGAAAATAGCCATATAACAAACATTGTATTTTGTTTACTTCTCATATATAAGATATATATATTCATATAAAACCGCCAGGAAACTAAAGCTAATATTTAAAAAGTGCTCAATACCTAAGTAGAGCAAATAATAATAATATATATATATATTATATATATATATATATATATATATAACACCAAGTATTTTGCTTGATTATATAAGAAAGTATTATTGATTTTTTTCAGTGTACTGTAGCGTTTTGATCATACTGGTATAATCATTATCTGTCAAGTCACAACAAGGACCTTACATGAGACTTTTTTTTTTTAATACGTGTGCTTTAATCAACAGAGCTGTTTCTTTTTTGCAGTGCATGTAAATTACTTTTAGTTGATCTAAAAAGCTTTTCAGTTTTGTTGGAATAGAACCAAAAGCTTCAATCACCATGAGTATAACTTTTACTTTCTTGGAAAGATCAGATTGTTGCCAGTTTTATTTTATGATCAGTGTACTTGCCAATCTTCTTTTTCTCTTCATTATTATGTTTTGATCAGTTTTGAAATGGCTACATCCGTCCTCCGGCAGAGGATTACAATGTTTCTCCATCAATTGAACAGGAATGGGTCCATGCTATTTGCTCACTACATTTAACCATATTTCTTTTATAAAAGAAATAGGGTTAAAGTTTTATATGAACTAGCAAATATATGCACCCTCCGTAGGGTGCAAGTATTTAAGTTTTAATGTAATAAAGTATTGTATTAAATTAGAAAGGCTAATGAAACTAAATAAGAATGCAGATAAAAAGATTTGAAACAGAGTGCAAGTATTTAAGTTTTAATGTAATAAGATATTGTATTAAATTAGAAAGGCTAATGAAACTAAATAAGAATGCAGATAAAAAGATTTGAAACAGAGTGCAAGTATTTAAGTTTTAATGTAATAAGATATTGTATTAAATTAGAAGGCTAATGAAACTAAGAATGCAGATAAAAAGATTTGAAACAGAGTGCAAGTATTTAAGTTTTAATGGTTTGAAACTAAATAAGAATGCAGATTTTGAAACAGAGTGCAAGTATTTAAGTTTTAATGTAATAAGATATTGTATTAAATTAGAAAGGCTAATGAAACTAAATAAGAATACAGATAAAAAGATTTGAAACAGAGGGAGTATAATAAAAGATTTGAAACAGAGGGAGTATAATAAAAAATGGAACAACTGAAACTTACTCTTCCATCACTCTCGTCTTTCATTGTTATTTTTTTTTCTAATTTAAGTATTTAGTTATAAGAGGTAGTAAAGAATAAAATGACAGTTATTTTATCTTGTTAATGGATTTCATTTAAGATTCATTGAAGAGATTTTTGCTTATATTCATTAAAATAAAACCAAACAGTTAGAAATCAATAATACTAAGCACATATTTATTAAATTCGATTTTTTAAAATTAATATGCAAATTAGCCTTCCCGTTCACACTGTAAACCGCTATTTTGTTGTATATATAAATATAATTGCATGTTATCAGTACGTAGACATAGTTAACAGTATTAATAATGTAAGACAATTTTATTAATAATTGAAGTTTAGATAAAAATAAAATCATGGAGAATGTGATGTAAATAACTAAGGGAATTGTGACTTGAGTAGGAATATAGTTTCGGTTACAGACAGAAAAACACACAATCTACATTATAATAAGATATATATATCTTATATATATACATGTAAATTGTTTTTTCTTTTGGACAAATATTGTACCAATAGATTATTTTTGGTTGGTACGATTATCTTGGTCTTTTCTTTTTTTCCAAAAATTTTTTCTCCCTGGGTGATGTTTGGTAGCATATTTTTACAATCAAACTATTTGCTGGTTTTATCTTGTCTTATCCTTCTCTCTTGTCCAAGGTCTCAAACATTGTCGAGGCGTTTCCCAGCGGCACATGCTAAGTAAACCAGTCCCATTGTGCCACGTCATGATGCACAAGTTGGCCCGCGGTTTCAAACAATCACGGTCTAATACGTTCTCCTCTTCCAGCCGAAATAAATACATGCCACCTCAGGTGGTGTAATGGTTAACATGTTAGATTCGCAGACCATTGTTAATGAATTAGATTCTCATTAGCGCCCATATTTCTGGCCTTGTGCCACATCTAAGCTAAGCTTAGTAAATAACTATATTTGGGCACCTCACGTGGTGTAATGGTTCACATGTTATTTGTTCACTACATTTAACCATATTTCTTTTATAAAATTCTATCTTGTCTTATCTTCTCTCTTGTCCAAGGTCTCAAACATTGTCGAGGCGTTTCCCGGCGGCACATCCTAAGTAAACTAACCCTATTGTGCCACGTCATGATGCACGAGTTGGCCCGCGGTTTCGAACAATCACAGTCTAATACGTTCTCCTCTTCCAGCCGAAATAAATACATGCCACCTCATGTGATGTAATGGTTAACATGTTAGATTCGCAGACCATTGTTAATGAATTAGATTCTCATTAAGCTCCATATTTCTGGCCTTGTGCCACATCTAAGCTAAGCTTAGTAAATAACTATATTTGTATTCGTATTAGACAAATAGAAAAATGTTATCATCTTTGATGTAGCCCCTTTTTTTCAGGTTTTGTTATAGTTTCTCTTGTTGGTAATTCTATTCTGCAATAATCAGTCCATTTTTCGTCTTTTCGACGCCCTCAAAAGAAAAACCTTAGATATTTGAATTAATTTACATTTAACTGTTAGACACTTAGTTTAATTAGAAAGAACAAATTCATTTGAATTTGACTGCAAAACTATTTTTATGTCTATTATTAAAAAAGATTTCGAAAAGATCTGTTTACATTTTTTATGAAAGAACATGACAAAAATTAATTTTTACACTGCCCACAGGGAGTTTTTTTTTTAATTTTGATAACTCAATCTTCCTACTAATGTCACAACTACAATTTCTTGAACAGTTCTTACTCAAGAGTTAATCTCATTTTCTGACTTTGAAAATAATTGATGATTTGCATGTTTACCCCCCTTCTGCCTCATTTATACCCCCCCCCATTCTTATCATTCTTTGATGTGGCACAAGGCTAGAAATATGAGGAGCTTAATGAGAATCTAATTCATTAACAATGGTCTGTGAATCTAACATGTTAACCATTACACCACGTGAGGTGCCCAAATATAGTTATTTACTAAGCTTAGCTTAGATGTGGCACAAGGCCAGAAATATGGGGTGCCTAATTAATTTTTACACTGCCCACAGGGAGTTTTTTTTTAATTTTGATAACTCAATCTTCCTACTAATGTCACTACTACATTCTTGAATAGTTCTTACTTAAGAGTTAATCTCATTTTCTGACTTTGAAAATAATTGATGATTTGCATGTTTACCCCCCTTCTGCCTCATTTATACCCCCCCCCATTCTTATCGTTCTAACGACTTAAACAAGGATGAGGGCAATCATGATCAACAATGGGGAAAATGAGTCTCTCTGAAAAATGCATCTTTGGATGATTGCATCCACAAGAGATTTTCTCTTAGTTTTCCACTTGTTTATGCTGTTCTTAGCATCTTTCAGCTAATCCAAATATCTGAAGACATTCGACTATCCAAAATGAAGTATCATTATTTCACTCCATTCGAGTTTTTCACACCTGCAGAAGCCGGTTCACTGGAGGCTGAGTGACAGCAAGTCTCCTCAGGTCTCCAGGACTCTTCTGAGTATTCCAGCCGATCTCAATAATGCTGTAGTCTGGATGGTCTCGATTCTTCCTCCGATTTTTAATTCATCCAGACTCCTTTCCAACCCCTTGGGGATTGTTCCAAGGGCCCCAATCATGATCGGCACGACCTTCACCCTCATGTTCCACAGTTTTCTTAGTTCTCTGGCAAGGTCTAAGTATTTATTGATCTTTTCGTTTTCTTTCATTTTCACTCTGTGATCGGCCGGGATGGCAAAGTCCACGAGATGACAAGTCTTCCTCTTCTTGTCAATCAAAACAAGATCTATTATTATTATTATTATTATTATTATTATTAATTTTTCACATCAGCTTTAGCTGATGGTATTTCACTGGAGTCTGAGTGACAGCAAGTCTCCAGGACTCTTCTGAGTATTCTAGCCGATTGTAGCAATGCAGTAGTCTGGATGGTCTCAATTCTTCTCTGATTTCTAGATCCCCAGTCTTTTTTCCAAGTTTATTGAGACTGTTCCAAGTGCACCAACTACAATTGGTATCACTTTCACTTCATATTCCATAGCTTTTTCAATTCTCTGGCAAGGTCCAGGTATTTATCCATCTTTTCATTTTCCTTCAGCTTCATCCTGTGATCTGCTGGAACCGCAAAGTCCACCAGTTGACAAGTTCTCTTTTTTTTGTTAATCAACCCTAGGTCTGGTCTCCTGGCTGGGATAAGGTGATCCGTCTTTATCTCGAAGTCCCAGAGAATTTTATGCATTTCATTCTCAAGAACAGATCCTGGTTTATGCATATACCATTTTGTTGTATGGTCAAAATTTAATTTTTTGCATAATTCCCAGTGGATCACCTTCCCAACCCAGTCGTACCTAGCTTTGTATTCGTTGTGCTAGTTTGCTACATTCACTTAATACATGGTTTACAGCCTCATCTCTGTCACCGCACAGTCTACATTTACTATTTGTTGTGTCTTATCAATTTTTGCTTTGATATAATTTGTTCTTATAGCATTATAACTAAAAACCTATAATTAAAATGGCTAAATTAGATTTTTAAAGAAAACAACAAACAAAAAAAACGCTATATGAGTCAAGGTAAAAAAAATTATCTATAAATATAAAGTATAAAGATTTGAGATTCTGTGAAGGCTCCTGATTATGAAATGAAGACTACTGAGTTCGAAGAGAAGGTTCCTGAGACCGACAAGAGATACCTGAAAACGGTTTGGAGGGTACATCGACCAAAACATTGTGTAGATAACAATAAAGATGAGGACAATAGAATCAAAAACTTTCTTGTCATATTCGGGAGCCATCTACATATACTAATCTTCAAGCCTCATCTTATATGCAATAAAATAAGAGGCCTAGAAGGTATGTTCGTTTGTATGTATGATTGCAGTATTTTACGCAAAACTTTTAACCTGTCAAATATGTCAAAATACAAAGGTTGACTGAAAATTTCATAGGCTGACCAAGATACTCTCATGGAATGTGACCAAATAAGGTCTATTTTTCAATGTAATCCTCTTATGGTCCCTACACTTCTTCCATCGGTGTTGCAGTGCTTGGATCACATCAGTTAAAATGTTAGTCACATGTTATTGTTATTGTTATTTAAAAACATCAAAGTATGAGGGTCTGCTGAAAAGTTCATAATCTAACCAAGATACTCTCATGGAATTTAACCTATTGTGGTCTTATTTTTAAACATAATTCTCCTTGTGGTCCACACACTTCATCCGTCAGTGATGCAGTGTTTGGATCTCATTGGTCAAACAAGTCATCAAACGCAGATATGACGTCATCATATGAACTTTTCAGCCTATGAACTTTTCAGCCCATTCTCATATACACACATATACACACACGTTTATATACTTAAAGTTCCTGTATAAAGTTTACAGTTGTGTTAATTATATTTTAATTGATTTCTATATAATATTTCAGAGAAATAGAATCAAAGAAATATTAAACAACCCCCCACCCCTAAGAGAGAGAGAGAGAGAGAGAGAGAGAGAGAGAGAACCAATTAGTAAAAGAGAAATAAGCAATGAGTGTGATTAAGAAAGACGGAATGAGTAAGAACGATATAAAGACTAAAGTAACTGAAAGACTAAGAGAAAAACAGACAGAAATAGAGGAAGCAGCAATTAGTGATGAAGTGACGGAGAGGATGGAGTGGGACGACAGGGAGGATGGAGAGAGAACAATGTGTGTAAAAGGGGGCTAATTAAATAGAGTAAGCACATCACGAAAAAAAAGTGTTGTGAGGTGTGGTTTCGTATTCTTTGTTGTAGTAGTAGCAGCAATTCTTCGAGCGTAATCGTAGCTCAGGTCTCAGCTTCTCGTAGCTAATTTTCCCCCAGTCCTCTAAACTGTCTCTATATATCTCCTGCTGTAATACACATATGTAAATGAGATAACACGCCATTGGCTATCTCACTACAAAAAGGAAAATAAAAAGCAGTTATTAAGAGAGAGGGATAGACAGAGAGAAACAACTAAAGATCAGATCGGACCCAGGAATTGAAACTTATCCTTTCAAATAGTTTTCATTTATCAGCTAACACAAAGAAAGCCGGTAGGGCATTAGGGGAGGTTGATTTTGGAACTGGAGTACGGCACTGATAGTCATAGTTGGCTTTGAGATGATAAATAACGACACATCAAAATAATATATATATATATATATATATATATATATATATATATATATTATATATGTATGTATATATATATATATATGTATATATATGTATGTCTATATATATATATATATATATATGTATGTCTATATTTATCTGATGTATTCACATTTTGAGTATTTATGGATTCGAAGGAGGGCATTAGGGGAGGTTGATTTTGGAACTGGAGTACGGCACTGATAGTCATAGTTGGGCTTTGAGATGATAAATAACGACACATCAAAATAATATATATATATATATATATATATATATTATATATATATAATATATAATATATATATATATATATATATGTATGTATATATATATGTATATATATATATGTATATATATATATGTATGTATGTCTATATATATATATATATATATGTATGTCTATATTTATTCTGATGTATTCACATTTTGAGTATTTATGGATTCGAAGGAGCCCTTATTTCTCTGTAGTTGAAGGCAAATTGTCGGACAAAGAAGGAACAACACAAAAGTAAATGCAGACACTTGTATTGACAGAAAATTACATAAATTGTTGCAAATTTAATGGTATTTGCTACAAGACTCATCTGTGGAGGGATTTCTTGTAGTACTGGAGATAACACAGTTTTCTTCTCGTCGGTGAGAAATGTAGTTAAGACGCTTCGTCTCGGTAGTTGTTTTTCTTTTGGTCAGTGTGCGTTCGTACCGGCCTTTCTGTAGTATGCTGGTACGCGGCCTTAGACGGAATCTGGTTGTAAGGTTCTAGTGATAAATGGACCCTGTTTTGGAGCTTGGTAATGAGAGCTTGGTCTGTGAGAGAACGTCTCTCCTCCAGTAATGGTTCTTCGATAAGTAGCCCTGTTTTGGGGGTAAATGATGAGAGCGTTTCTTTTGACGTCTCTCTCTAGTAACGGTTCCCTGATAAGTAGGCCCTGATTTTGGGCTAAGTGAGAGAGCGTGTCTTTTGACGTCTCTCTCCAGTAACAGATCCTTGATAAGTACGTCCGTCCCAGACGAGGGCCCACAGACTAGTGCCGGGTTTTGATTCTCGCGCCAATATCCCATTGGCGATTTGTCCCCCTAGTGGCAGGGGAAGATAATTCACATGGAATTTCTGACATGGTTTAGCTCAGTCGGTAGAACATCAACCTTGGAATTGCAAGATTTCAGGTTTGATACTGGGCCTCAGCAACCCAGCAACCCAGTAACCCAGTGCATAAGTAGCATAGCTTGAGTGATCTGATCTGTGAAGTAAAGCATTTGGGAGCTGACGGTAGGTCTAGCCTTCCACCTCAGCAAAAATAATCTCCTTGGTCTAGTACTAGCAAAAAGGAGATAGACTCCCTCGCTGTTTGACTGATACTGACAATAGGCCACTCTGCAGATTTATATTTGCATTTATTTTTTTTAAATAGACTTTGGAAAAGAATGTTTGTCTGTATAAATAAATTGAGACGCTGTTAGAATGAGAGAGAAGCATTTTCCCCTCCTGACTTTCAGTTTTTTGTTTATCGTTCTGTTTCTTTTTCTCGGAATATTTGAGGCTTGATAATTTGTATTATTCAAACTATTGTCCTCATCTTTATTGTTATATATATATATTTACCAACCCCTCCGCATGAGCAGGATGCGACACAAGGTCAATTTCTTAAGCAGAGTTTAACAGGTTTGAATTCAGAGTTTTCCTTCTCCTAGACAGTTCTAAGTGACAGTTATCTCTAGGCTGCAGGTTCAATCTTGGTCAAGTAACATAGAATAATTAATGCAACTTAACACTTGTACCCAGTCATGGTAAACGGAATGAGAACAGTCTACCCACCCCCATGGAATGAATAAAGGGTCTGGTTCAAAGTTCCATGAAGGCTCCTGAGTTCGACAAGAAGTTCCCTGAGTTTGAAGAGAAGGTTCCCAAGTTGGAGGAGGGGGTTCCTGAGTTCGAGAAGGTTTCTGAATCCAACAAAAAATACCTGAAGAAGGCCGGAGGGCACATCAGCTGAAATATTGTGTAGTTAACAATAAAGATGAGGATAATAGTCCAAATTCTCTTTCTTATTCTCATATTTCTCTGCTTTTCTTTTTAGCACTTATTTTCTTTTTCCTCTTTGATTTCTTTTTCTCTTTATTCATCTAATTCTTTCTGTCTTCTCTCCTCCATTTCCCTTTTATCTTTCTCTATTTTCTTCTTTTCTTCTCAGCTACTTATTGTTGTTTGGTATTTTTATCTTTTGTATCTTTTCTTTCTCAAAACCATTTGTTCCACTCGATGAGTTTGATTCCCTATTGATAGAAAATCTCAGTTCAAAGTAAATATACCTCTCAGTTCAGATGATAAGCTTCTTCATCTTCTGTCATCTTGATTCAAACTCATTTGAACTGATAAGCCAATATTTTGCAAAACATCTCAGAATCCTTCATCTCTCCAAGATTCAAACTATCAGATAACTTTATTTCAGCCAGATAAAAACCACAAATATTCATTGACCAACAAAACTTGTGGCCGAATCCAATATCATGTTCCTAATGAAATATACAAATTATTCTATGATTTTTTCACATCTCAAAAATTGTATCTTTAACATAAGATATCCATTTAGTTGTGAAAAAAAACAACCATTTTTGTTTGAATTTTGAGATGAGAAATTATCGTTGTCATACACTGATCTAGTCAAACTGGTATCCTCATCTTGATTGTCCGCCTGTTGGCTGGGGCGTTAGAATGCAACGACTGCACCTCTGCAGAGGGGTAAGACTCCCCCAATGGGGCCACCTGTTGGCCGTGGGTGGCGACTCGTGATGCTTAAGGATAGAGCCCAGGTGGATGAGCAGTTCATGACATGCAATACTCCACTTTGGCCCTATCTTGGGCTAGACGGGCAGTCGGAGAGGCCCCCTCCGATCAATCGGCTGGTCATGTCAAGCCCTAGCACCTATATGATTTTCCCAACCCTATTGCCCTTATGGCAAGCCCCAACCCCTTTTTATCATATGGATGCTAGAAGGCGGTGGCTGCGGGTCTACATGTCCTGGGAATGACATTAAACTCTATCTGATGGTGAGGTTTGGGGAATGTGGAGCACCCCTTCATCACCATTGCTCCCTGGTCCACTCTGACCCGGAGTGGTAGTAAGTGTTAGGGCCCCATCTATGGGTTAATAGAAAAATGTATTTATAAAAAAAATTGTATTATCCATTAAGAATTGATTTATTTCAAAACTTTATTGGCATTAAATGACCCACTGAGGTTGATATGCCGTAAAACAAAACAAAACAAACAAACATCTTGATTGTTAAAGTTGTACATTTTACCCATTGTACCTTCGTCTGGTACATGTTGCATACAGTAACATTCTAACAATTTTGAATAAAAGCTTTTATTTAGTCTGCACAGGTAAATTGTCTCATATCACTGTCCATTCCAAAGGTGAGGGGCATTGAAATATCCTTTAATTATTCTTTGTAATGTCATTTCTATTTATTACAAGTGACCAATATATATATATATATATATATATATATATATATATATATATATATATATATATATATATATATTATATATTATATATTATATATATATATATATATATATATATATATATATATATATATATATATATATATATATATATATATATATATATATTATATATTATATATATATATATATATATATATATATATATATATATATATATATATATATATATATATATATATATATATATATATATATATATATATATATATATATATATATATATATATATATATATATATATATATATATATATATATATATATATATATATATATGAATTTGATATATTGAAAAAAAAATGATGTTTACAAAAGCTTTGGATCATCAGGAGAGAATGTGCACCGTTTCGGGGCCTTCCTCTCAACGGTTTTAACTGCACATCGGCCACCACCCCCCTCACTGATGTGAGGTCCCTCGGAATATCTGTATCGACCGTATGTAATAGATCGGTCTTCAACAAAAGTAAAAACGGGATGAAATGACCGTTAGAAGAAGAATGTGCAAACAGAACGCTGTTAGTCAAAGTTGGAATTTTTCACATTCTCTCCTGATGATCCCAAGCTTTTGTAAACATCATTTGTTTATTCAATATATCAAATTCACACTGTCAGATTAATTTCCTTTTATTTCACACACATATATATATATATATATATATATATATATATATATATATATATATATTTTTTTTTTATGTTGAAGTTGGGCGTTATTATGAAGCATTTAAAAATAAATGAAGGAACTCGATGTTATGGAGTACTGGATTCACTTATTTTTTATTATTTGTTATCATAAATTTTCAGGATCGTTAGATTCCCTTCTTCAAATGAATGTCACTCCTGTTCAACGGATCCTTTGTCTTTGTTGTTATTGACAAATGTATTTTAATAGACCACACATTTCCAAAACAAGCAGAAACCAAATGGATTTTAAAACTACGAACTCACGTGAGCGGACTAAATGCCGATATCAGAATACTCCGTTATTACAAATATTTTACAGCCGCTGTCAATAACAAAAAAGACAATCTATTTACTTATTTAAACAAAGTTGTCTTCCCCTGGACAAGCCCACTATATATTTCTAAAAAAAGCTCCACCCTTACTGACCACAGTTGTGTTATATATCAATAAAGCTTAAAGTCAAGCTATTATCACCTCGTTTGTTTTTTTATAAAAGCATGTCTATATTTATCTATTTATCTATCCATCTCTCTCTCATAAATGTATAATATATATATATATCTTAGCATGTTCATATCTGTCTATCTATCTCAGTGTGTGTTGATAATGACATATTATTCAAAAGACAATTTTTCTTTTATAATCCTTAACCAATTATATTTGGTCTATTGATTTATTTTTCTATTAATTTGGACAACAAAATCCCAGTAGCTTTTTGGTTTCTCTTATTGGTTCTTGTTTCTTTATATATTTGTTTAGATGATTTTCTTGTTTAAGATTATTATTATTATTATTATTATTATTATTATTATTATTACTAGCAAATATATGCACCCTCCGGGTGCAAGTATTTAAGTTTTGATATAATAAAATATCATATTAAATTAGAAAGGCTAATGAAACTGACTAAGAATGCAGATAAAAAGATCTGCAACATAGGGGGTATAATCGAAAAATAGAACAACTTTGAAACTAACTATTCCATCATTTTCCATTACTCCCCTCTTTCATTGGTAAATTTTCCTAATTTAACTATTTAGTTAAAATAGGAAGTAAAGGATAATATTACAGTTATTTCTTCTTGTAAATAATTTTTTTTAAAGATTTATCCACGAGATTTTGTTTATATTTCTTAAGATAAAACCAACAATTAGAAATCAATAATACAAGCACATATTTATTAAAATAAATTTTAAATATCATATGCAATTAGGCTTCTCGTTCAAACTGTAAACCGCTATTTTGTTGTATATACAAATACAATTGCATGTTATTAGTACGTAGATATGGTAAACAGTATTAATAATGTAATACAATTTTTATTAATAACTGAAGGTTTAAAAGAATGAAATCATGGAGAATTTGACGTAAATAATTAAGGGAATTGTGACTTGAGTAGTAATATAGTTTCGGTTACAGACAGAAAAACACACAATCTCCATTATAATAAGATTATTATTATTATTATTGTGAGTTCTTCACACCTGGTTTACTGTAGGCTGAGTGACAGCAAGTCTCCAGGTATCCAGGACTTTTCTGAGTATTCTAGCTGATCTTAACAGTATTGTAGTTTGGATGGTCTTGATTCTTCCTCTAAATTCTTTTCCAGACCTTTGGAGGCC
>CM042168.1:1410607-1425495 GCA_023376005.1 Doryteuthis pealeii
AGCCAAAAAAAAACAAAAAAAAAAACAACAAAAAAAACAAAACTTTTCTCTATTCTACATATCTATGAAAATAAAAAACTTACAAGTTTGTACTGGTTTTTATGTCGACAATTCTAAAATACTTCTTCTAACTGTTGTGTTTACTTAAAGAAATTGGTTTATTTAATTTGTTATTTTTTTGTTTGGTTTGGTTTGGTTACTTACTACCATCAATACTTATAAGGATTTACATTCAATTGGTTCATCATTTTTTAAAACAGTTTTCTTATTAATTCTTATTCAACCCCCTTGTATTCATTTACTGTTTGATTGGAAAAGCTATGTTGCAAATACTAACATTTCTGCAGAAATATTTCTCATAATCTATCCATTACATTAATCATTATGTTGTTTAGAGTATTTTTCCACTACTGAAGAGAAAATTGTTATTTTAGATATTGTTAATAATATTCTAGTAGAAAGAAGGACTGATAAAGGGGAAAAATCAATCTTAAAAGACTACGACCAAACAAATGATACTGCAAAAAAATTCAAGAAAAATGATTTTTTTAAAAATGACTGAAAGAGAAAAAAATAAAACAAAAAGCTTAGCAAAAATAAAGATGATGATAAATATTCAAACTGAAATTTTGATGCTAAATTCTAAAATGATCTAATCTAAAGCAAAATAAAATAGTATCTAAAAATACATTTTTGTATGGTGCTGATTAGAACTGTCTGGTTTATTCAATCGGTCATAAGCAAAAAACATTTGTTGATTTCTAGTTCCTTTCTACCTCACAATATTCCAGACTGAAACCATCTACTTTCAATTCTGACCCAATCTTTTTCAGTTATTTTTTTTAACCTCTTTTTAAAAGATATTCAAGCTTAAAACGAAAGCAAAGGATATTTTTTTCCATTGAAAAAATAAAATTGATTAATCCACTTTCGGTCCCAACAGTTAATTTTTTTTTTTTTTTTTTTTTTTTGGTGGGTGGGGGGGTTGGGAGAGAAACAGGAAAATAAATGAAAAATGCAGTTTGGGTTGCTACTGATGGAAACAGGAAAATATATTGGAAAAATCAAAATCAATCGATCAATCAATCAATCAATAATAAAATAATAATAATAATAATAATAACAATAATAACAACAACAACAATAACAACAATAATAGTCTCTACCAACAACAACAAGACATTTGTGATTTATTTATTTATTTATTTCTAAAATAAAAGAAGAGATAAAGCTACACATTTTAATTCCAAAAGAAAAATCCTACTTTCTTATTCATTCTGTAATCTCTGGATATATATACCTGGTTACTCACAGAACAGGATCAGCTTACAATTACTGCTATAATCACTAATACCACAACAACACTCACAACAATCTTTATTATTATCATCAATATATCAACATTATTATTATTATTATTATTATTATTATTATTATTATTATCATCATTATTCACTCTTAATATTTATAAAGAATTGTCCAAATATACCAATGCATCTTCCATACATTTAGTGATAAATACACATACACACACACACACGCATGCACACATATATAGAAAGATAGAAAGATATAAATATAGAAATATACATGTATAGTCATTTGCCTTTAGATTGTGGCTCTTTCTTTTTGTTTGTAATGTCTTCTAATATTTGAAAAAAGAATTATTGTAAAAGAAGAAAAAAGAAAAACCTTTACATTTATTGTGGATTATCTACCATCATTGCCATGAAATGGATTGGAAATTTCTCCAAGCAAATAGTACTCAGCAAAAGAAGGCTGACTACGAGGAAAAAATTGACACTGCTACTGATCAAAAACGGTAGGCATTATTATTGGTGCCTGGCCCAAGATTTTTGTTATTTATTTTCTTAAACAGGTTTATTTTGATTTTGTAAAAAGTATCTTTTTTATGTTATTTTCTTAGGCCGACAATCATTTACAAAAACGTTCCTTTTCTGATAATCATTATTTCAACATTCTTTTTTTTAATTGTCTTTCAAAGTAAACTATCTTTAAAAACCCAGGTTAAATTAACACGTCCTTAATCTGTTTTTTGTTTTTGTTTTCAAATAATAATCAAGAAAATTATCACAATTAGAAAGCTTCTATCATCACTATACAACTACTAATGCTATAAATATATACTTATTATTATGAAAAAAAAAAAACCTTTAGAAAATTAAACATTATCACCAATTCATTTCAAAAACGTAGTCTGCATTAAATGACCCATTGAGGTTGATATGCTGTAAAACAAGAACAAATCAAATCAAAATCAAATTATTATTATGATTATCATGATTATTGTGTATATGCATATATAAACATGTACATATACTAAATCTTTTTCATTTACATTTCTCTAGTAACTATTATTATAAAAATAAGTGATTTTTGTGATTCACATTTTATCATCTGTGTTGTTATTTAACTATTTTCTTTTCTTTATATACTGATCCTACCTATTCTTCCTATAATTATCCTACTTGATCAATTCTTATTATCATTCTCATTATTCATATTTTATCAATTCAATACGTTTATTTAATTTACCATATTGTTTTATTTGTATCAATATCTTTGCAATCATATAAAAACTTAATGTGTAGTAGAAATATTTGTATGTTAAAAGCAGCTGTTAAGAAGGCAAAAAAGGATTTTTTAAACTCATTTTAAGACTAGTATTATCTGCGTTATTCGGACTATTGTCCCCATCTTCATTGTTATTTGTACAACGTTTCGGCCGATATACCCTCCGGCCTTCTTCAGGTTTTGTACAGATAACAATGAAGATGGGGACAATAGTCCGAATAACGCAGATAATACTAATCTTCAAGCCTCATCTCAAACATTCAGAGAAATCATTTTAAGACTTCCTTAGTTTGTTGTTTTAATTCACTTTTTCTTTTTTTTTTCAAACATGTTTAACAATAAACCAGAAATACTATAAACAAAAGGCAGAGAGAAAGAGATCTTTGCTTATATTGTGGGAAGTTGCTTTTCATTTTGGTGCTGAATACCTGTTTGTTGTTTATTGGACTGATCTACCTTCCCACTTATAGTTCTCGGTTAGTCCTATGAAACAGTCTTGTAATTGAAATAACAAATTAGGTGAACATGTGTTCTTATACTATGCAAGTATGCAGGTGTTTGTGTGTATGTGTGTGTGTGTGTGTGTGTGTTTGTGTGTGTGTGTGTGTGTGTGATAAATAAGTTTCGTCTTTTTGTTATAAGTTTCATCCTAACAAATTAACTCTGTGAAGAGACATCTTTTTATTAAGTCTATTATAACTTCTTTTTACTTCATATGACAATTCTGAGTTTATTATCATCATTATTTCTTTATTCAATATTTTCATTTTTGATATAGATATTTATGTAGAAAATTTGGATTATACCAAAGATTTAGAGTAGTGGTAACTAAATTTGAGTGTCACACCAAAGTATATGAAAAACCAGCATAAAAGTATATATATATATATATATATATATATATATATATATATATATATATATATATATATATATATATATATATATATATATATATATATATATATATATATATATATATATATATATATATATATATATATATATATATAATATATATATATATATATATATATATATATATATATATATATATATATATATATATATATATATACTAAATTTGAGTGTCACGCCAAAGTATATGAAAAACCAGTATAAAAGAAATGATTCCTATTGGAATAAAACACTTGATAAATTGGACCAGAATTAAATTTTTATTTGGGACCAGAAATTAAATTTTTGGACCAGAAATCAAATTTTTATTTTTGGGACCAGAAATTAGATTTTTATATTTTTTATATTTTTGGACCAGAAATTAAATTTTTATTTTTTGGACCAGAAATTAAATTTTTATTTTTTGAACCAGAAATTAAATTTTTATATTTTTTTATATTTTTGGACCAGAAATTAAATTTTTATTTTTTGAACCAGAAATTAATTTTTTGGACCAGAAATTAAATTTTTATTTTTTGAACCAGAAATTAAATTTTTATATTTTTTTATATTTTTGGACCAGAAATTAAATTTTATTTTTGGACCAGAAATTATTTTTTGGACCAGAAATTAAATTTTTTGGACCAGAAATTAAATTTTTATATTTTTATATTTTGGGGCCAGAAATTAAATTTTTGGACCAGAAATTAATTTTTTTATTTTCTCTCATTATGATTGAATTTGACTTACATAAATATTTCACCTGATATTCATTTGAAATTCTCTATATTCACTAGTCAAAGGGTTACCTCATGTTAAAGTTCTATTTGAGAAGAGAATCATATTGTAACTAAAAAAGCTTCACCTATTTTTATCCAGTTTTCTACCTTGTATTGGGATTTTCTTCTTTGACTAATATCAAATACAAAAAAAACAAAAAAACAAAGATAAAGACTTATATGTACTGAAAAGTAAATGAGAGTTTCTTTAATATATCTCGTTATATAAAAGATGTTGCTAAGAAACATCAAGTTTTTCATTGATAATTATCCTTAATTCATTAGATAAAAAAGTAATTACTAATAATGCTCTACTTTCTAAATTATTTTGAGATATATTAATACCTTTCTTTAGATACATTTTTTAAAAATCTATGCACAAAGTGTGCCAAAATCTATTTGTTTCTTCTAAAGAGTGCCAGGGGTAGGAAAAATTTGAGAATTAATTAGCACCCAGAAAAATCCAATCAAAAACCGGAGATTCAACAAATACTTTTAAAGAATTTTTGCTCAAATGTTTCTTGGTGAGATCAATCTAAAATCAAAATCTTTGGCCATGTAGAGAAAAGAATTACACTTATAATTCAAGATAAAAAAAAAAACAATTGAGAATATAATGGCATATGAGTGTTTCATTGAAGGAACATGGGTAATTTATGAGGAAGTGCGTCCCGGTCTCCTGCCTCAGAAATTGCTACCCGGTGACTATTAAAATAACAACCCCAGCTATGTCGTCTCGGCGGTGTTACTTGAAAGAAAACAACCAACTTAGGGCGTTAAATGTATTTTAGAGGGGGGAGGGGCTTCTCTTTTTTGATATGAACAAATGGAGATGGTTGGATAGATATATATAAACAAAGTAAAAAATGAACAAATTGAGGTAGACAGATAGATATACATCCATCTTCATATCTAAACAAGAATTACGACAAATTTCTATAAATAAACAAGAATTACGACAAATTTCTATAAATAAATTTCTAAAACAAATTACGATAAATAAATAAGAATTACGACAAAAAAAGAGAAGCCTCCCCCCCTCTAAAATACATTTAACGCCCTAAGTTGGTTGTTTTCTTTCAAGTAACACCACCGAGACGACATAGCTGGGGACGTTATTTTAATAGTCACCGGGTAGCAATTTATGAGGCAGGAGACCGGGACGCACTTCCTCATAAATTACTGGAACATGGATAGAATTCATGTATATTACAGATGTAGATATAAAAAAAATGTTTGTATCTTGTAATCATCTTAAACATATGGCTAAAGTAAATAGAAAACAATTTGATACTTTTTAGTGATCCTAATTTGAATCACATTGTGAAAAATGTTATAAACAGTGAAAAAGTCTATTCATTAAATGGATCCTAGACAAATATGGACAAATATTCTGCTGTTCACGAAAAACCTTATCCAAAAATAAAAACTTCTTTTCGTTCTTTGAGGGAGAAACTGGAAACGTTCTGATTTCGGTTGACTCTTTTAAAGGAACGAGCTGCCCATGGAACAAACAATCTGCAGGATTTTGATAAAATGGAAAAACTGAATTTTAGTGATCTCTCACCCCCACCCCACCCCCCCAGCCACATCATTCTTTTGTGGGGTGGATTTTTTATTTTCAATGACAAATGAAACAAAAGAAATGTTGTTTGGGGTGTCAGTCTGATTATTGAAACAGCAGGTGCCCTCAAGCAAGGTGTAAGTCTTTTGAAAGACAGAAAAGAAAGCAAAAAAAGAAAAAGAAAAAAAAAGGAAGAATTTTTAGAGGAGTTGACTATTTAAAGGCTGTGTGAAAAAAGTGAGCTGAAATTCTACAAGAAACTTGTGGAGAATTGGTCTGTGAACATTATTTGCAATGCATATCCCGGTCAGGGGAAGGAGATGCCCTTGTTTGCTGTTGATTCTTGATGATGATGGAGATGCCCTTTGGATTTTCACTAGAGCCCCTTTGGCCAAGTTGTGACCCTAATACCACCGAGTGCCAGACCTGTTCACATTGGGTGACCCTACCAATTTTATATATTGTTGGGCGTACCATTGGTTTTGGATGGTTAGTGTAGAAAATAGATTCGAATTCAAATCTGGACAGTTAGATTGAGTGATGTTTAAAATCGGGCCACCTGTTGGCCATGAATGGTAACCCATGATGCTTAAGGATGGAATCCTAATGGCTGAGCAGTCCATGACATGCAACACTCCACTTTGGCCCTAACTTAGGTCGGAGAGACCCCTTCTAATCTATGTTCCATTGAAACAGATTAACCTTATCACTTCCATGTGCTCACCCCAACTCTCTTTCTTTCTCATTACATTTTTTCTGTGTAGCATGTCCTTTTTCTTCCTTTTCCTTATAATAAAAATGGAATGGTCCATTATTTCTTGTAGCTAAATACTAATACTATTAGGTGTCTGAATACTTTTTTTTTGCTGTTACATTTATTTTTCCTTTGATACAACCCTGTATCTTTTCAAGATGTCTGTTTGCTCAAATATTACTATTAGAATACATTACCTGCTGGTGTTCAAGTAATGCATTTTGCATTTCAAGCTAATTTATGCAGTAGAAGTGTTACATAATAATTGGATCCCTAATATATTTTTAAGGTAGTGTAGAAATCATTATGGCGATCAGTACAGCTGATGCCTTGAGAGTGAGTGACAATGCTTGACCTCACTCTGACCTTGCCTTGCGGGATAAACCGTGAGAACCCCGATAGAAGCCCCTTCCGGTTTAAGGAGTAAGCAACTCAGTTAGTTAGAGTTAGAACTTAGAAGCCGAGCTAGCAAGATGTAAGGATCCGCGCACATTGTCTGGTCTGGGGGTTTATGAATAAAGTAACATCAAAAGTAAATCGAAGTCTTGTGTTTATTACCAAAAACTAACAATAGCACAGGGCTTCTGATAAGCAGTGATCCCCAACAGAAACCAGACCCGAAATCCCCATACAAGAAAGACCAGACCATTAGAAGATATACCAGACCAAGATAGAAGATAGACGATAGAAGAAGCAACGCCGGCCAGAAGAATAGACGACAGAGTAAGAAGTAAGAGAAGTATATAACATATACCTATTTAGTACCGGTAAAGAAGGGCTATGCAACAGAAGTATCATGGCTTGACTTTAAAGACTTTCATCGAGGGGATTACTCTAAAAATTGTTACTAAATTGTTAATAAAGATAGCAGAATTGAATTGTATTATCTAAATCCAGAATTTATGCATACAGTAGAACATAAGACTTTAATTTTTAACTTAGTATAAGTTTATATTGTATATTTTATTCAATTGATTTTTTGGTAAATACATAATGACACTGAGTGATATATGATGCTAATAGAGTAACAGAAGTTATATATATTTACCAACCCCTCTGCACAAGCAGGATGTGACACAAGGTCAATTTCTGAAGCGGAGTTCAACAGGTTTGAATTCAGAGTTTTCCTTCTCCTAGACTGGTTGCCTAACCAAGGTTAAACAGCCCAGACTGCCCTACTATTTATCCATAGCTGGAGGGAGAGTAGGATTCATACCTTTCCCAAGGGTATTAGCGCTAAGTGAAATGCAATTAGCACGTCCAGGATTTGAACTCGGGGTGACGAATCCATTTCCCATGACTTTAACCATTATACCACGTGCTTCCTAGGTATTTGTTATAAGCAATAAATACATTGTCCTAAAATAGCATTGACATATATAAATATTTACATAAGTAAAAAATGAAACTTTAGATAAATTTGTCAACTAAAAATCTTTCTTATATATGTATTATATTTCTAAGTTATAATATAACTTTTAGGAAGCGCCTGGTGTAATGGTTAAAGTCATGGGAAATGGACTAGTCGCCCCGAGTTCAAATCCGGGACGTGGTAATTGCATTTCACTTAGCGCTAATACCCTTGGTAAAGGTATGAATCCTACTCTCCCTCCAGCTATGGGTAAATAGCAGGGCAGACTCGGTTCTTTAACCATGGCTAGTAACCAGTCTAGGAGAAGGAAAACTCTGAGTTCAAACCTGTTGAACTCCGCTTAAGAAATTGACCTTGTGTCGTATCCTGCTCGTGCGGAGGAGTTGGTAAATATATATAATATAACTTTTATTTATTCCTCCCTATCAACCTGATGACATCTATTATTCTACTTTAATTAAAAGAGAGAGAGAGAGAGGAGAGAGAGAGAGAGAGAGAGAATATACAAATACTTAAAACTTTCTGTAGCCAGTTATACTTATAGGTGTGTAACTTGATGTGTTCGTCCTTTGCTGAATAATCCTTTGATATACATTGACTTAATTTTTTTACTAATATAATTGACCTAATTTTTTTTTTACTGATATATATATCTTCAAATAATATTTTGTTAAATATCACTACACAATATATTGATATGTTTTTTTAAATATTTAATATCAAGTGTTTTGTGTTATGACTACCCACATTGATATGCATATATTTTTATATGTAGTATATATATTTGAGATATATTTTTGTATCTGTATCCGTTTTTTGGAAGTACATATACAAGGTTTGGGCATTGGTGTGAAACATTAAAGTCTATATTATGATAATGTTGTTACCATAAAATGTTAATCTGGGAATAAATATCAGAAATTGGTAGTTTTTTTTTTAGTTTCTTTTATTTAGACGTAGTGGTAAATTTTCAGGATAGTGACATCCCTTCTTCAAGACCGTGAATTGTAGTAATAAAGAAAGGATGTCACTATCCTGAAAATTTACCACTACGTCTAAATAAAAGAAACTAAAAAAAACTACCGAGTTTTCTTATATTTATTCCTAGATTAACATATTATGGTAACTACATCTTATTATAATGGAGATTGTGTGTTTTTCTGTCTGTAACCAAAACTATATTACTACTCAAGCCACAATTCCCTTAGTTATTTACATCTCATTCTCCATGATTTTATTTTTATTTAAACTTCTATTATTAATAAAATTGTTATACATCATTAATACTATTGACCATATCTAGATACAAATAACAGGTAATTGTATTTGTATATACAACAAAATAGCGGTTTACAGTGTGAATGGAAAGGCTAATTTGCATATTGATCTTTAAAATTTGATTTTAATAAATATGTGCTTGGTATTATTGATTTCTAATTGTTTGGTTTTATCTTAAGAAATATAAACAAAAATCTCGTGGATAAATCTTAAAAGAAATTTATTTACAAGAAGAAATAACTGTAATATTATCCTTTACTTCCAATTTTAACTAAATAGTTAAATTAGGAAAATTTACCAATGAAAGACGGGAGTAATAGAAGATGATGGTAGAGTTCGTTTCAAAGTTGTTCTATTTTTCAATCATACCCCCTCTGTTCCAAATCTTTTTATCTGCATTTTTATTCAGTTTCATTAGCCTTTCTAATTTAATATGATATTTTATTACATTAAAACTTAAATACTTGCACCCGGGGGGTGCATATATTGGCTAGTTAAGATAACAACATTATCATAAATAGCACTTTAATGTTTCACACCAATGCCCAAACTTAGTGGTATATGTACTTCCAAAAAACGGATACAGATACAAAAATATATCTCAAAATATATATACTCACTAGAAGCATACGGAGACTCAAAATAACAACCTATATATGTAGTTATAGTTTGTGTGTGAGAGAGTGTATGAAAATAAGGAGCATTTTGGGGATATTTTAACATGTAACACAAATGCAAAGAAAGATCTGTGCCGTTTCTGTAAAAGATATAGTAAGATGTTTAAAGTATTTTGTGAAATTTTCTGCTGGAAATTTTTCGTTGTTGAACAATGCTCCACAGTCAAGTAGACCAGTCGAGGTTGATAGTGATAAAATCAAGACAACACTTGAAAATAATCAATTTTATACAATATGGACGATATCCACCATGTTCAAAATATCCTAAATCAAACACTGAGAATTATTTTCACCATTTTAGTGAAATTTTTCCTTCTGTCCTGTATTTTTGTATTTCTGAGGTTTTAAAAAATTGATATCACCTTCTTAAGATATTGATGCTAGAATTTGATTCTCTATAAATTGTGTCAAACTTGGAAATAGATATAGATATTTCTTTTAGATTATTAATACTATATTTATAGAACACTCAGTGAGAAACTCATTCAGTGTCGTTCTATTCATTTTTTAAAGTTGCACGCTTACCATTGTACTACAGAATCAAGTGAATAAATAAATGAATAAATATATATATATATATATATATATATTTGACCCACTTAGAGTGAAAGGGCATCAAGGTCATAAATAGAAGTAGAATTCTGTGGGTCAGTCAAACCCAACTAAGGAATTAACCACCAGACATTGGCAGACACAAAAAAACACCGCCAACCACATAAAGGAGGGATAAAAAAAAAAAATTCCACCAATAAAAAAGACACTCGAAAAGAAAAAAATGCAATACGATCACCCCTGGAGGTGGGGGAAATATATGAATATAAGAAGAGTTTGGCCATGTGCCTGTCTAAATAAAAGATATCAGTGGTCTGAAGAAGCTCATGGGCATACTCACGAGTGGAAATGGTCCATAACCACGATACCCATGGTATTTAAGGCCTTTTTATTCACAAATAACTTTGCTCTGTTTACAATAATTAAACAATGAGCTCTCATATGGAACCTGAACCCTACAACAAACTACTGGTAGAGCATAGGACCAGCCTAGAATCACTTTGTACCAAGAAACTTGGTACCACACCAAAGTGTGTGTATATATATATATATATATATATATATATATATATATATATAATTCCCCCCCCCACACACACACACAGACTTCTTTCTTCTCTTAATATAAAAAATAAAAATTCTCCTGACACCCATAACATCTTTTTCCCCTACCTCTTACCAATACACACACACACACACACACACACACACACAAACCTTAAGGTTCATTTCCGCTGTCGTCCTTCGCAAAAAAAAATTTATACACAAACACACAACCACACACCTAAAAAATACACAATGTTGCCTTTCGATACACACACCATCCCATACCAACACCGTAAAATAGAATATTTGACGTCATATTTCAAAACCATTCTTCTTTCAAACTTCAAAATTTTTTAAACTGAATAACACATAACTACCACTCGCTTTTCTCGTTATTCTGTGATAAATAATTTCTTATCACCTTCCATATACCAACAAATGCCCTGAAGATGATCTAATTAATAGATCGAAACACTGCAGTGTCGGCCAATAAACTTACCACTTAAAACCTGTGTTTTTTCATTTTTCCTAATATACTACATACCATCGGATTCACTTCCTTTCTTCACATATATGTGTGTGTGTGTGTGTGTGTGTGAAGAGATGGAAGTGAATCCGACGGTATGTAGTATATTAAGAAAATAGAAAAAACACAGGTTTAAATAAGTTGAGTGGTAAGTTTATTGGCCGACGCTGCAGTGTTTCGATCTATTAATTAGATCATCTTCAGGGTATTTGTTGGTATAAGGAAGGTGATAAAAAAAAATGTTATCACAGAATAACAAGGTCTATCGCTTACTTTTCTCGTTATTCTGTGATTAAAAAATTTTTATCACCTTCCATATACCAACAAATGCTCTGAAGATGATCTAATTAATAGATCAAAACACTGCAGCGTCGGCAATAAACTTACCACTAACTTATTTAAACCTATGTTTTTTCAATTTTCTTAATATACTACATATATATATATATATATATATATATAGTGTATAGTTATCACTATCTCGGTGAGTTAATGGGGGGGGGCTAATATTTGCAGTATTATTAGGAGAGTGCTCAATACCTGTGCGAGAGCTACTGTATAATAATAACAAATAAATATATATTAGTTTGTGTGTATATATTGAATTACATGGATATTTTTAACTGCAACCTGTGTGTTTCATGCTATCACATTCATCAGGTAGAATGAAGTCTTTCTGAAAAATTGAAAAATATAGTCAACATTTTTTTTATGTTGGGATGTTGATTTGCATATTCGTGTGCATAGACCTGTGTGTTTGTTCATTTGTAAATATGTGTTATAACGCTTGCATGCACACACACACACACACACAGGTACACTTTCTCTTATAATATATGTACATGTATACATGCATCCTCCCATATACATATACACACACCTGCACACAATTCTTTGTGTTGGGGTGTTTTGTATTTACATATCATTGTGCATAGGCTCATATATGTTTATTAGTATATACTAGCAAATATATGCACCCTCCGGGTGCAAGTATTTAAGTTTTAATGTAATAAAATATCGTATTAAATTAGAAAGGCTAATGAAACTATATAAGAATGCAGATAAAAAGATTTGAAACAGAGGGGGATATAATCGAAAAATAGAACAACTGAAACTTACTCTTTCATCACTCTCGTCTTTCATTTTATTTTTTTCTAATTTAAGTATTTAGTTAAAAGAGGAAGTAAAGAATAAAATGACAGTTATCTTTTCTTGTTGATGGATTTCATTTAAGATTCATTGAAGAGATTTTTGCTTATATTTCATTAAAATAAAACCAAACAGTTAGAAATCAATAATACTAAGCATATATTATTTAAAATTACATTTTTAATATCAATATGCAAATTAGCCTTCCCGTTCACACTGTAAACCGCTATTTTGTTGTATATATAATATTAATTGCATGTTGTAATATGTAGATATGGTCAACATTATTAATAATATAAAACAATTTTATTGATAATTGAGATTTAAATGAAATTAATATCATGAAGAATGTGATGTCAATAACTAAGGGAATTGTAACTTGAGTAGTAATATAGTTTCGGTTACAGAGAGAAAAACACACAATCTCCATTATAATAAGATGTTGTTTCATGCATACACAAACGGTACTAAGCAAGGCTGTGTTCTGTCTCCACTTCTATTTGCATTGTTTTTTTTCTGCTATGCTTGTGAAAGCATTTTCAGATCTAAGTAAAGGAATAAATATTGAATTCAGAACAAGTGGTGGTCTATACAATCAACAACATTTTAAAGCTAGGTCAAAAATTTCCTTGCAGCTAGTATGGGATCTTCTCTTTGCAGACGATGCCATTCTATTAGCACACAGCCTAGAAGACATCCAGACCATTCTTGATAGACATTCTCTGAGACATCAAAAGCATTTGGACTTACTATCAGTATAAAGAAAACCTGAACTACTATATTTGCAGGAAGACATGTTTGTGTATCTTTAAGTATGTAGCTAATTAAGGTAGAAGCAGAAGGGGGGGGGTAGCAAATAGGGTGACCTAATATTTATCTATGATAGTGATGATTGTGATTTAGAGAGAAATATCATCATCATTGTATTATTTTTTTAAAATGAAACCCACAGGGTCACTGTTAAAAATATCTATGTAATTAAATATATATACATAAACTAGTATATATTCATTTATTATTATTATCATTATCATTTATATATACTAGCAACAGAAACCACCCTCTGGGCGTCGTAAAAATTAATTTTTGAAAGACATTGCCCGAGAGGGTGGGAGTTAAAAATTCAATGTCAGAGGGTTTGTATCATAAGTAAGCAAAATCCTCATATTTATTAAAGGAGTAAAAAAAAAAAAAACACAATTTGAAATGAAAACTGAGCCCCGTCCCTCTCAAATGAAATGTTGCGTGCATGTAATAATCAAACAATTATTTTGAATATTTTCCACATCAATTTTACACAAAATCGTAGGTATTTATTTATTTGTAAACTTTTTAGTTAACTTCTTGTTACTGTAAAAAAAGACGAGAGTAAAAAAACAATTTTTTAAATTTTGGGTGTATATAGCATAAGAATATTGTGACGTAGAGCTATGACATAGTTTTTGTTACAGACAGAAATGCAATCTCGATTATTAATAGATATATTTGATATTGTTCTATAATTTAGTCTCATTTAGCATCTTTATCCTTACATAGACATGTATAAAAATGCCTTGATTTTATAATCTACATCTATAAAAACCATTGTTGTTAAATTTGTTTGTCTGTTTATTTCATGATGAAACAAATTGAATTATATAAAATTAATAGCTGAAAACTAGTATGATTTGAAACCCTACCAGCAGTTAAGTTTGTTGTTTTCTCATAAGCAAATGCATGGGTAGTTTTTGTAAGTGTAGAAATTATCTATATAATTTTAGTTGAACCATTTTTTACAATTTTTCCATCATTTTCCAGAAATTCATAGATTATTTAAAAACCTAGGAGAAAACTGTTAAGTTTTTAAATGCCATCCTTGGCTAGTTGAAAAGGGCTTAAAGTAAGTAAGTCCTGGGTTATGGAATCCTTTGGTAAGCAAATAAGTCCTATCCTGCGCAGTGGAAGCATGCTGGGCCCATAACCTATTAAGTTTTAAATGCCATCCTTGGCCAGTTGAAAAGGGCTTAAAGTAAGTAAGTCCTGGGTTATGGAATCCTTTGGTAAGCAAATAAGTCCTATCCTGCGCAGTGGAAGCATGCTGGGCCCATAACCTATTAAGTTTTTAAATGCCATCCTTGGCCAGTTGAAAGGCTTAAAGTAAGTAAGTCCTGGGTTATGGAATCGTTTGGTAAGCGAATAAGTCCTACTCTCTTCTCTTTT